>PVKE010008379.1:0-47883 GCA_004027555.1 Craseonycteris thonglongyai | reverse complement strand
CACACTAAATATTTACAAATGAAATGACATGATGTTTGCTATTTGTTTCAAAATAATTGTGAAGGACAAAAGAACATACCGTAGATAAAACAAGATTCCTCATTTATTGGTCATTAATAAGGAGGGGTTAAGCATCTTTATAGTATCCTCTTTTTTGGGTATTTTACATATTGTGTAATGAAAATTTAAAATAATTTAATTTTATTACAAGTTGGAAAGTTGAACCATAAACTGAACTTAAAATGAATTTTGTGTTTTTGGGAAAAACAAAAAACAAAAAAACAAGTTAGTTTCCTCCTATCACTTTGTAACAAAAAAATTAAGATAAACAAGAATTTCTCAAGGGAAAATTTAAACAGAGATCATATACCATTGTAAAAATACTATTAATGATAAAATGTCTTTTAAATACTTTGTGAATCACCTATGATTTCCATTCACTATAAGTGAATTAAAATCTTCCATGATACAATTCAGATCCTCTTCCTGTTTTTCATCATTAAATATAGAACATGCAGCTGGTCATGATAAGTTCAACAGCTATGAATGTGCTTCAAAACACTTATTAAGTCTATCCAGTTTTCTTTCCAAGTAGGAAAAAAATGTTAATTTTCTAAACCTCTTCTACTGTCTAGGGTCCACATTCTAATCATTGTGCAAATTTTGCTTGTCAGTTCCCTAAAAGCATTACATCCATAGACAAAGTTCTGTATGCTAGCTACATATTATCATATTACACTTACAAGTGGGCTTCCTTTCTTCTAGACTACATATTATTTCATCTTGTTTTTATTTATGCATTTTACCACATACTAAAATAAGTTTCAAGTGGTGATATCCTTGACATTCTGTCCTATATTTCAACATATATTCCAAGAAAATTTAAATGACAATTTGTAAATGGATTTCATCAAGTGATATTTCTAAACCTTACATTTATTGGCAGTTCACCTTGTCAAAGAATATGATATGTAGAATCAATAAGAATGCATTTAAAGAAGTGGCTGTTTCAAACTTATTCCTTCTATGTGTTAAAAGTAACTCACAGTTTGTAACTCTGTTACTAAAACTCTCAGAATTAATATTTTCTAACCTATGAAACCTAAAATAAATTACATCAATTTATTAAGAAGCTAAGCTGCTCAAGTAATGCATATCAGAGTTGATGAATTTAGTTTCATCAGAAGACAATGAATCATATTAAATCATCTTCTATGGGCAGCAAAAGTAAGTCACAAGCCATGGAGTAATCTGAATCATGATTTGAAGAGTGTGCTGGTCCATGTTTAGTAATCCATACTCTTAGATTTGTTTCTTCAGTAATAATAACTGACCCTTTCAAACTCTCTATCATCCCTACAACTAAAAGTTTTGTATTAAGTCTTGTGACTTTAAAATTAATGGATTGTTTTTTAAAAAAAAAAGTCACCAAGAAATGCATGCTATAACTATTTAGGTGAAATTAAATTCTTCAAACTTAGCATAAATTCATGCTCTTGGTCTCTTGGCACCATATTCTACATAGGGGAGAAAGTATTATTTGAGATATGTCTCTTTCCCTTTCTCACAAACTGGCATAGAATTATCTTTATGAATATATTTATCCCATAATTCAGAATATAAACATGTATAGATGCTGGGTGTTCTATATAAATACTGGTTTATTTAAAGCTACCAGTAGGTATTAACCATTAAATTCTAATATCTACACTACTAAATCAGGATATTTGAATTATTATAGCGAAGACTGATTGATTTCTTATTACTGAATTGTTTAGAACAGAGAAAACTTACAATGCATAGTTCATCAACAAATAGAAACAGTACCCAGAAAATTAACTGTTCTGCCTAATAAATATATTTAAAATATGATCTAAAGAATCTTAGAAATATCACAAAAGTCTAAAATTAAGTCCTAAATTCTCAGACGTTTCACTAAAATAAAGAATGACTAAAGTATTGTTGCATTGTATTACTTCCTCATGTGCCCAATTTCTACTGGGATAATTATAGCGGTATAGCGTACTTTAACTTCCCTAAAACTCTCCTTATTACACGCAGTAGTTCAGTGTCATATTGAGCTAGTGGTAATGACTCTGTGAGAAGTTATATAAAAGCCAACAGCCTAAAAAAAAGGTTAAGTCTAATTGTCTTAGTTCAGACATTAAGGGGTAGAGTTAAAAATGATTACAGCAAAAGGTATATTTCATTCAGACAACATCTTTGTTCATAAAAATATTTTCTTTGTTCCATTTAAAATTCACTTCCCTTATTCATCTTTCAGGCACAGAAATTAATATCCATGCTCACTAAATTATGGCATCATGCCTAGGCCAGATTAAATAAACATATATTTCCCTTATTGACTTTCTCAGAAACATCTGAAAAAAAATTTATAATTTGAAAGCACTTTTATGCTATGAATAATGATCTATTGGAACTGGAATCAAAGTATTTCTCTTCAGGAAAACAGTATGGCTCAAAATTAAAACCAAGACATAAAGACACAAAGCATTAGTTCAGGTTTTACCTACTACCTATAGAAATGTGATACCTGAACTTCTTGACAGTAAACCAACAAATAACTACATTTTGGTTAAGTCCTGGTTCAAATGTAGTATGTATACATTCAAAGATAAATCTGTATTTAATGCAGTAATAGATAACCTCATTACTCTATAGTTCAATATGTATGGAAGATCTACCTACTCTCTATGGAGAAGGGATATGCAGCTTTTAGAAAGAGCACTGGGTCAACAAGTAGTCCCAGGCCAGTGTCACATGGCTTGGATAAAGAGAAGACACCAGCAGTCTTCAGAGGTCACATGGAACCAAATGAACAGTTTAACCACTTCTCTCACAGGTACACTTGAAATAGATAAAGCTCTGTACAAAAATCAGGATACATCTATGTCCTGTTTTGTTTACAATTGGGATGTACTCTCCTTGACTTGTTGCTCCATACTTGGATGGATTGCACGAAAGGTTTAATTCCTAACAGCAGTGCAATAAAGAACCATAGGAACATTTTAAGTCTTTGCCCTGTGCAAAAGAACATTAATCCATATATTTAGAATTAAAAAATTTCATATAAGTTTATGAGATCTAGCCTCTCTGAAAGGTAAAGATTGTTAAATATAGAAAAAAAAATTTTTCAGGAAGTGAAGAGAGTACTACATCAAGAACAGACCAAGTCATTTGAAAGTTAAGAGGTGAAATCACACAATCTATTTTTAAAAGCATGCATACTATAGATAAAGGGGATATAGATGTTCTCAAATCATGTAACACTAAAATAAGAATGTGCTTCCTTTAAGTATAAGAAAAATGGCTTAAAGACCAAAGGAAAGAAACAAAGTAACACAATGAATATATAAATAAACTTTTATAAATGTATAATAACGTGATGGCAAAGCTGTAAAAATTAAGATAATAATAAGAAGAAATTGGCAAAAATGCCATTTCCATCAGCCAAGTAAAACACTACATAAAGGTAAAATCCTATGGCAGTATTTTGAGTCGTATACATTTATCTCTGAAAGTAGTTTCAGATGAAAGGCCAGTGCAATACCCTTCAAATTTAAATATGAGTAGCTATTTGATAAACACTTGAAAATGTACCCATAAGGTCATTTTTTGCTTTAATATATAATTACTTAATATTATAACTCTAATGTTCTTCTTTCAACAATGCACTTGAGCTCAACTCAATTTGTATGACTTAATGACCAGAGATTATCTCATCACTTCAATTCCATTTAATAATTATAAAGTATTAATAAAATCATTTTTAAATGTCACAGTTTCTTTTCATGAGTATATCAATCCATCCATCTTCATCTGATCATTTCCCAGAGCTTTGCTGTCTTTAGTATCTCTCTTGAAATGCTAGAGTTTTCCTTTTTCTGTTTTTGTCAGCTGTTGTCTATTTAAATGTTCTCAAAAGTTCAGCTTCAACTAGAGGACACAGTGGAGTAAAGTACATCCCTAAAGTAAAAATGACACCTTCAACCTTGCGAAACAGTAAAGCAGTAATGAGAATTCATTTTCTGATCCTTCAATTTAGCAAGCAAGATTCAGGTTCTAATATCATCTCAAACTTCAAATACACAGTTGCTAAACTCATTCACTTATTAACACTGTTTTTTGAATATCAACTCTGTTCCAACATTATCTTAAACATTATGTTTATAGTTAAGAACTTGGGAAGCCGAGATGGCTCAGTGGGTTAAGTGCTCACTTTGCAGCCCCAGTGACCAAGGATCAAATCCCGGCCCTGGCCCGTGCGTACCCATATGCTGAACTGGGGAGTGCCCCAGTTCAGTTCTCACTGGGGTGAGACCCCGGCCCAGTTCCTGCCCTATGCAGCCCCGCATCCACCTGTGGAATGAAACTATGTGGAAAAACCAATGATGTGCAACTATGGAGACTGTTCTGGGTCCTTCTCCTTCTGTCTCTGTATCTCTCTCTCTCTGTCAAAAACTAATAAAAATAAATATTTAAAAAGAACTGTACACTAGTGTTCTGGGTACTGTCTGGGCATTACCTTATAGCCAGATCTTGAATAAAAAGCATAGTGCTTAGCCTGTGTGACTAACACCATCCTTAGGCCATAGTATAAGCTCCATAGTACTGCCAGGATGAAAGAATGAATGCCATTATTAATTATAAGCTGTGATAAGTACTATGTAGAAAAATACATTGCTTTGAAAGAGATGTGTCAAATGCATCTCTGTGGAAATTTTATATAAACTGAAACACTAAGGAGGAGAAAGAATTACAAATATGTACAAATTTGAGGTGAAAGAGTTTGGTGAATCTGAGAAAGTGAAAGGTTAATTAAGCAGGACAGGTAATACAAATTGGCAGGAACCAGATATTGTAAGACTTTACAGCCATGTTAAGAATTTTTAATTTTGTTGTCATAACAATGAGAAGCCATTCAAGTATTCTAAGCAAGGGAGTGATGTGATCAGGAAAGCATTTAAAAGCATTTTAAAATTCTAGTTACTTTATGGAAATGGATTAAGTAAAAACAAGTGTGGAAATGGAGAGGGGGACAAATAACTCATGATGGTGTATTGGTCTGGAGTCATGACAATGAAAAAAGTGTCTAGAGATAAAATATGTTTAGGTAGAAAACACATTAATACAATGCAAA
Organism: Craseonycteris thonglongyai; assembly: GCA_004027555.1. Classification (NCBI taxonomy): domain Eukaryota; kingdom Metazoa; phylum Chordata; class Mammalia; order Chiroptera; family Craseonycteridae; genus Craseonycteris; species Craseonycteris thonglongyai. The sequence continues at coordinate 42,722 of PVKE010008379.1, read as the reverse complement.
GGAAGAAGAGGTATTCACAGTACGCCCAATTTCATGTTAGTTGTATTTAACATAACAGATACTAAAGGAGTTAGAGAGCAAGAGGAAAGACTATGATTAAACTTGGTTTTATAAGCCCTTTTATCACATTAAAAGGAAGTATGCTTCAGAATTATCTAGTACATTGGAATCCATATTTACATTAAATGGTTCTGTGTTTTAGTTTTTAATTCTCCATGAGAAGAGCAATACTCTCAAAGCAAGGAGGGGGCGGGGGGAGGGGAAACTTTGTTGACGAAGCAAATTTTTTCTTCTTGTATAGTGCTGACTCATTTTCCCACTAACCATTCTTATTTGCAGGCCTGGGAGGACCGGGTAAGGAATCGGACACTAGTTTGAGAATTCCTGATTCAAGATTGCTGCTGCAGATGCCTAGGATCAGATCAATGGAAAACTGAGCAATGGCTGGCTCTCTTGTCTGCCCTTGTGGGTTGACAAGGTGCCCTATCTTGGATGAAATAGGCTTCTTTCTGGTTTTCGTTTGAACCTTTAAATATTCCAGGAAGGAAGCTGCTGAACTAGTGTACTTAAGTACTTTTATAATACTGGCTCTTAATCTTTTTGAGTTTCTTTATAGATAATCTTTCTAGAAAAACACATATATGAACACATATACAAAATGTTCATACAATTTTAGTAAGGACACAAATCCACTGAAGCTAACTCACGGAGCTAGGAACAGTTAAGACATCTGGGAGTGTACGATATATAAGCCAGGTAGGTGTGCTAATATTAAACTTTGCAACAAGGAATACACGAAACAAAAGGATGTACTGCACCCTCCCTCCCTGCAAATACCAAACTTTCATGCAATGAGCCAAGACTCTATCAAATTATTACACTGATTGAGAACATCTCATCATAAACAATCACAGAGAATTCTGAAAAAAGCAGACGTCTGGTGTCAGAAAACCTGTGATCTTATTTTAAAAGTAAAGTTCATCATGATTGCACACGCCTGATAACATTTTTTGCATGTGAAAATATTAATAAATATAAATTTCTATAGAACCTCCTATTTATGTATTAATTCAAATTTTACCTAAAACCATTTTCAAGGTAATCTCTTTACTGACTTTGAACTAGTCATGTAGTCACCATAGTGTCTTAGCTGCTGATGCCAAATAGTGCTTTTTATTCTACAACTGAACATTTGGGCATTGGGTGACACAGTTATATCTGTAAACTGCATTCTCAACTTGTTTTTCCATTTTACTCTAAGTATGTTTCCAAGGTTTCAAATTACATTTTTCATTTACACAGCAACATTAAACCACATAACCATTGGACTTGAATACACCAGTGTAGCTCTATACCATCACATATAAGTGTCAAATCACACGTGAGTGTCAAATGTAAGCACTGAATTAGACCCATTAGCAAGAGATAGGGAGATTTTCACTTACCTCTGTCACTGTCATAGAGGTATGCAAACTTGTCCCATTGATAGTATTCAATCAAACTAAGAAGTGCCCCTTTGAGGTCAGGTCTCATCTGAATGACAAATGGATGTGTGCCATCTGTTGGGAAGCTGGGGGTGATGAAGGAGACATGGAGTGTTCCACAAAATGATGTGATGGTATTTACAGACTTCTTGTCGTAAAATCCAAAAATAGCATACACTCCTCGGGAAAACTGGGAGCAGACTAGAAGAACAGGGAAAACAGAAAGCATCAATCAGTATACTTGGTGTACGATCACATGGATTTGCTTGAAACTTGATGCCCTTTTATATAAAATACAAAATAATCAACAAATCAAAAGAAATATTGAGTTTATATCAACAATCCATCAAATGTATGAGCATTTATTTACTTAGCACTCTCTTTGAGGAATTCAAAGAATTATAAAGCATCAAAATAATAATTCTAGGTCTGAAAGTAGTTACATTACTGTATAACAAATTATGTAAGTGTAAACATATTTTCAGACAGTCCCATTAAAAAAAAACCAGAAGTAAAAATCATTAAGTTATAAGAGCAAACTGCACTTACTTGGGATTTATGCATTGTTTTAAAAGGCTTTATTGTCTTAATGATGATTTTATACTAGAATGTCAGTGTGCTTTTGAAAGGCTCTCATGATGACCAAAACTTCTTTAAGAGAATATGGACATATGACTCACACCACACGTAAAGAGACATTTCACTGGACAGAGACTTCTCTTGCACTGTGTCACTCAGTCAGGTAGTAATTAAATGAAGTTTAATATTCCTAATTTTAATATTCCACACAGAATTAAAGTATCCCATATGTTCTACTCATATCAAAGAATATTATCAACATATTTTGGCTTAGGATCATCATTCTTTAAAGAATATTTCATTTGAAAGCCTCTATCATTCCCACAATCCCTTATGCTCTAACATTTTCTGTAGTTCTGTAAATGGCATATGACACGACTCTCTCTCACCCTCTTCCCTATAGATCATCACTAAATATTGCTCATTCTAATACCTAAATAAACTCAAATGTGGTCCACTTATTTCTGTCTCCATTCTAACCATCCTAGTTCACTAAAGCATATGTTTACTTATATTGGTCTTGTGCCTGGCATGTTCTCTGGTACACTAACTCATTTATTTCTGATGACAATAGCCTTCAGGTTGGAAATATTATTTCTGAATTACTGATAAGAAAATTGACACATATGGAGATTAAGTGATTTACCAAAGGTCACATAACTAATAAGTGAGAGATGTACTCTAACCTAAGCAATGTAGATTTGGAGTCCATGTTCTTAACTAACAGATAATAATGCCCTTCTCACTTGGATTACTGAAATATCTACCTAACTTTCCTCCTTCATCCAGTTATGCCCATCCCATTCTGGTCCCCATGATACAGTCAGAATAATTTTTTGAAACATAAACTGATCATATCTTTCAGAGAAGTAAGGGTTACTTTGTCCAAGACTGATCTCCCACAATGTGCTATAGAAACCATCTATGCCACAGTGCTTAAGATGACTGATTCAGGTCAACCATATGGACTTGTGTGAATGAATAGCTGATATATTTTTTTAATCTCAGGGCCATTTTAAGCCAAGAGTGGGATTCAGGAAAATAATCTAATAACCCAGACCATATTAACAGACATCTTTTTAAATTAATCAACCCCACTTAAAGGATAAGACCAATACTATCTTATATTTTATTTCCTTCACAAAAACAGATGGTCTGAGTACAAACATTGCTAAAATATATGCATATTCTAATAACCAATTCTAGAAATCAATAAATAACAGGCAATCAATTTAATGACCATTATATGATATGAAATGAAAGGAAAACAAGATGGGCTATTTCTTGGAATAGTCCTTATTTATCAAAATTTCTCATTTTCCTTTAAATGTTTACTAATCTTCAACTCACTTCTGTCTTCCTCATATACATTTTCTGGGATTTCTCGGTTACATCTCTGTAATATTAATATAACAATTGATATCTTCTCCTTTATTGCCAATTTTCTGTAGAACAGAAAACAACTGAATATATTTCTTTACATTTATTTCATACTTTAACATAAAGTAAAAATGAGATTCCTGCCTTTTGTTCATGTTTATAGTTTTGTCTTTTTCTGAGTACAGAAGTTGAAAATAACCTTTTATGTGTTTGAGTATGCTCATTTTTTATATACATGAAAAGGTCCTCTCATTGTTAAAGCCCTTTTAAGCAAATTCTATGGTGATTTTTTATTTTATACATAGATATACGTATACGGACATATATTTCTTAAATTTTATGTTTTTCAGAATTGATGATTCTACATAACATATAAAAGGGGGAAGTTGCTATAAAATTCTCACTAGGTCAGTTTTATTCAATTTCCCGCAGTGTTGGTATATCCTCCAAATAGTATAGGAGTATCGGGCAATATAATTTATTAACAAGACCTCCTTTCATCTTAAGTGAAATAGCTTTTTGTAATAGGAACAGTAGCTACAGCGTCTGTGGGATGCTTGATAAAGGTTGTTACTGTGAATGCATAGGCAGTCTTAGTAAGGAGCCACACCTTTCATTTCCCGATTGTTTTAGTCTCTGGAGTGAGTTGCCTTGGGGAATCCTGGTTATCATGGCCATCGGGAGACACTTGATTTTGATACAATAGCAGGCACAAGCTGTACAAAACTTTATAAGAAATCACAATCCACCTAACTCAGAAGGTGCCTTTTTTTCCCCTCACGCAATTCAGCTAATTCTCTAATAAACATAATTTTATAATAGTGGCCTGTGTCTCCTAATTATCCCTGTCTCTTTTAATGGTCTTCCCTTATCCTTTATCTTTTCATGGCACATACTCAATTGTCTATTTGTCTATATCTTCTATTTTTGTAGATATTCCTTTGTAATGTCCATTTATGACACATACAATTAACAGCCATTTGATCAAAATTGCTCATGTTCCTCTTTTTACCTTAGGTCAGTCACTGTTTGCAACCATGGTAAGAATATCATTGTGGGGGAAGCCGGGATGGCTCAGTGGGTAAAGCGCTCACTTTGTAGTGCCAGGGACCGAGGATCGAATCCTGGCCCTGGTCCGTGTGGAACCATATGCTGAACTGGGAGTTCCCCCAGTTCAGTTCTGTCTGTCTCTCTGTCTCTCTCTGTCAAAAATTAATATAATAAATAAAATTAAAAAAAAAAAAGAATATCATTGTGATTTACAACCAAGAATCAGAATGCTGACTTGAGCTAAAACATTATGCATATGCAGTTTCCAGTGACCAGTTCCAGATGAAAAACTTAGTGCTGTGTCTCTAGTACTCCATCTCCAAAATAACCAAGTGTTTTGCAATCTAACATCAATGCTGTCCCCAATATAACACTGACACATGACACTACTGACATAATACACAAGGACATTAGTTGCACTATTTTGAAATTACTCCTCATTTAATTCAAAATCAAATTACTCATATTGATCTCTACCTTATTCCCCATCAATGCCTCCAAAATTTAAAGCCATTTCCCTAATATATATCTATCCTCAAGAAGGAAAATTTACTATCTCTGAGAAAATCCAAATTATGTGTCACAAGCTCTGTATGTAGTTTCAAAGACAACTTTCTAAAATGAGTTAGGCAGTCATCTCTGGGAGCAGAGGGAGTAGAAAAGCTCTGTTTGACCTTTAGCTTCCTGACCTATATAATTACTCTGAGGCACTGGTATAGATTTCTGAGTGATTATGCTGATTACATTAGAATTATAGTTATGTCTGTTTTATTTTTGACAGAGAGAGAGATACAGAGACAGAGACAGAGAGAGAACTGAACTGGGGGAACTCCCCAGGTCAGCACATGGGTCCGTATGGGCCAGGGCCGGAATTCGATCCCTGGTCCCCAGGGTGCCCGGCGCTGCAAAGTGAGGGCTTAAACCACTGAGCCATTCCGGCTTCCCCTTGTTATGTCTTGAGATTCAAAACTGATTGCATAGTGGTAGGTAAAGATGCTCTCACTGAGTACTTTAAATGTTTAATATCAACTTTGAGAAACTCAGCAAAGTCAAGTCCTTTTACAAGACACTACAGGTCAGACAGCAGCAATGATAATCTCCAGGGTGTATCTAACTTGCTGATTATTCCACTTTTTTATTAAAAGCCCAGATGATATAACCAATAACAATGCTGATGGTGCATCCAACACTCTTCTTTTCCTCTTGGGCCATTCTGCTCATTGGTGCTGCTAACGTAGCATACTTGGTATAGCCTGGAGAACCTTGCATGGTTATTTAGTAGAAAGGCTGAAGAAGAACAGCCATGACTGATTTTTGTTTTACATTTTTTTTATATTTATAAATTGCCATTCACTTCAGTGAAACAGCATAGGCTGCTTCACAAGCAGAAATGGAGACAGCTCTGTTGTAGTTCGTACAAAGTCCAGTGAAAGCTGCATCACTAAGCTGTCCCCACTTCAAAATACGGACGCCACAGAAAATCTCTCATTGTTACACTTCTGACATTAACCCTTTACAAAATTTTACCTTTATTTTACTATTGGAAGTTCCCTGTCATTTGTTAGCAAGAACCTCCTGGTCACTATCCAATGATGTTTTTATCAGATCAAGCTTTCCTAGTTTTTTTGAATTTATTCATCAAAAACATGCTTGAGATACATGTTGTCTATTGCTACTAGTTGTACTCTCACCCAATTCCTTCTCTGTGTTGCTGCAAGTCAACTCATAACATCTTCATACTTTTCTTTTTCCTCTAATGACTTTTCAGTGTCTAATTGTTATTTTTTACACCTTAAATTAAAAAGGCATTCTCCAAGCATTTGTCTTAAAATCTTTTTTGGGGGGATCATTTTATGTGTACATTCTATCTTTTAGTGGCCTCATTCCTTTTAACATGGTCAAATTCAAATCTTTATATACTTTTTCCAAAACTTCATCATTGCCAAGTTGCCTTATTTATTTTTTACTGAAGAAATATGCATTGTAAATATTTGATGTGACATGCATGGTGTTAGGTTTAAAAAACGCCACAACAAATTGGATAGGCATAGTCAGCTCTTAGCTGGAGTTGATAGCTAGCTCCAATCTCTTTTTTTTTTTTTAACTGAACTGGGGGCCTCACCACATTCAGGAAGCACATCCCAGTTCAGCATGTGGGTCCACCTGGACCAGAGCTGGGATTCGATCCTCGGGGCTTCAAAGCAAGTGGTTAACCCGCTGAGCCATCTCAGCTTTCCCTAATCTCTTACCTTCCTATGTTACCCACTAAAAAACTAACTCCATATCACTCCAACTAATTCTATAAAACAAGGAGAGAAAACTCTGAAAATCTTATCCTAAAAGTCTTGCCTTTGGGTTGATTTTTTCCATTTTCTCATGTCATCATAACTCTCACATTGATTTTCTAGTTTCAGAAATAATAAATTACTCTTCTTTGTCCTGTTCATGCCATTTATAAACATCTCCATTTTATTCTACTTTATTCATTCTACATCAACTAAGTATTTTGGGGAACTTACTCTGTACTGTTCTAGACATTGGGGAGATAGCATAAAGAGTGACAGGTAAGGTCCCTACTTATGTAAAGCTTATATAACATACTCATACTTCTTAAGTGAATCTTGTACCTTTTGCTTTGTTTTCTTTCTCCTTGGTTCTAATCTAAACTACCGCCTATACCCCCCTGTCATTCCTTCAGATTACTCTTGTTATACTGCTAGTCTTCCTAAAGCACTCCACTTAAAAGGCATTCTCTAAGGATTTGTCTTCCAATTATATATACCGGTATTCCATTCTTGTTTTCCCATCTCTTTTCACAAGGTCAAATTCAAATTTTGTGCAAGTGTTTATCAAATCTTACCATCGCCTCAGTTGTTTCCCTTTATGTTTATTTACTGAGAAAATATGCCATAAATATATTATTTTTAATTATGCAGCAAATATACTGTATATGAAGGCTGTCTAGAAAATATCCAGCCATGTACTATGAAAAATAGAGGCATTTATGGCTGCAAATTTTCTGGACAGCCCTCATATACTATGCATGCATAGTACAAATATATACTGTAAACATGCAACACATGATTAACTTTTTAAAAAAGATTTATTTTATTGTTTCTGACAGAGAGAGAAAGAGAGAAGGGGGAGGGCCCAGAGCAGTCTCCATAGTTGTATATCATCAGTTTTCAACATGGTTTCATTCCACACAGGTGGGTGGGGGCCATGTAGGGCAGGAACTGAGGGCCCCTCACATGGAAGGTGTGCCCCTCAAGCCAGGGGCCAAATGGGAGTGGGGACGAGAACCAAACTGGGGGCCTCCCACATGGGAAGCACACCCAGTTCAGCATATGGGTCTACACAGGTCAGGCCCGGGATTTGATCCTTAGTCCCTGGGGCTGCACAGTGAGCGCTCAACCCACTGAGCCATCCTGGCCTCTCCATATAACTATTCAAACACCTGTTTTCATGATTATTTTATATAATTTCCTTGCTAGTACAATTTTTTAATTAAAATATTTAATTCTTTCAAGGCCTGAAGTTTGAGTTTTCTGAAATAAAAAAGGAAAAACATAACATACTTACCACTGTTTTATATTGCCTAAACACCTATAACTTTAATCTAACTCTATTAAATATCACAGAAAAGTTACTATTCGGTAGCCAAGAATCCTGGGGCCTGACCTTAGAGGTAGCTAAACCTGAGAACACCCTGGGGTTGAATGCTGTCTTTACTGTTATCTAATTGGACTTGGTAGGGCAAGTTACTTCATATTATTCTGTCTTGGCTTAGTAATGTGTAATATTACCTACTTATCTCACTGTGGGATGGATGATATTAAAAAATAAATAAGCTGAAATAGTGCTAGCAACTAGGAAGGCCCAGATAAGTCTTTCATGGCCTCCCTACTTATATTCCATCTTATAATCAATCTTGTTATTAACTGTTTATTAATCATGTAACAGGATTTTACTCATCTTGTTCCTATAGCATAAAACTCACCAATTTTGTGAGACAAGTGTTCAGAATGTGAGAATCACTGCTGATTTCCTTCATTTCTTTATCCTTAGCATACAACTTGTCACCAAATATATCCCATTTGACCTCTCAAGTCTGCCCTCTGTAGCTCCGCTGACATTGCCTTAATATGGTCCTCAAATATTATTGACAAGGTAGCTACAATGGCCTCCCAAATAGCCTTCTTTATAAAACATCTCTTCCTTATCATGGCAGATACAACCCTTCGAATTCAAATTTGTCAATGTCTTCCCATTGCTTAGAGAATAATATACATAAAAAGTGTTCAGGTGCTATCTACTCACTGTGGTCTGAGTTACATGCCTCTCTTACATGTGATTCTATAGCAGTCTTTCCTTCTGCATATTAGCCTGAGTTATGCTTAGTTTTGCCCTCTTTGAGCTAATAGAATGCAGAGAATGAAGTGCTGTTTATCTCTACATGCATAACCTATCACATACTTGGCACACAGTAGACACTTGATAAATGTCAAGTAATAAAATACCAATTCTTCCATGAAGGGTGTCCTGTTCAGTATCAACTGGATGTGATTTCCCTGATTATGAGGCCCATAAGCACTCTGCCTTTATCTTTCTCATGTCCTGAAGTACAATGTGTTCGAATGTTGGTGTGTGTGAGGGGATGGGCATAGTGACCTCCTTGAGAGCAGCGGTCAGTGAGAGAAGAGAATAAGATTACCGTATCTGGATTGGAAGCCCAGCTGTATCTTCCCTTGACCATCTGGTAGTAGAGTCACTAAACCTGAGCCTCAATTACCTAATCTGTTGAATGAGGACATCCACTACTATCCTGCCTGTTGTACAGGTATGCATTAAAGTTTAAATTAGATAACACAGAGAAGTACTAGGGAAAATATAAATCATTAAATAAATGTGTTAATGACAAAGAATCCAACCATAATAATTTTTGTATTCTCTGCAATACCCAATTCATAAAATTTTCACAAGCATATTATTAAGTGTTTGTTAAATGAACATATGATGTGAACCAGTTGGATAACGAAGATATAAACAGGTACTTTTGATAAAACCTCATTCCTGCTGATACTGGAGTATTTTTGCAGTCATATCATAAGAGTATTTTCTTCCTCCATTATCATAGCAAAATACCCAGTGTTAGTTTAATATTACCTGTGAAATTTAGGCTATCTGTTCTCATAATAGGAAAAAAAACCCCACAATCATTACTATCAGAAGGCAATCTTTGGAATATTTGTGACATTTAATTGTTTTTAAGCTTTTAAAAGGTATTTTATAGGTGGAGAAATTGTACAAAGAGAGATGAAGTTGCTGAGCTAAAACAATACATAGAGCTAGATGCTACTGGGAACCTAAATGATAAAAGTGCACTTATTGTCTTGGACAAATGCAGGCTGTCTGGAAAGTATCCAGCCTTGTAAAATGAAAAATAATGGCATTTATGGCTGGATTTATTCTAGACCGCCTTTGTTTGCCCAATAACACACTTTGTATGTGAAAATGTCCTCAGGTATTTTTACAATCTCAAATGTCTTATTTCTTTAATTCATTGGAATTGTTCAAGCCCGAACACTTATTATAAGAAATATTTATTCTTGTAAAATTGTAATTTTTATAACATGTGGTACATGTAACATTTGGTTTCCATGGAAAAACTTGGGAGAATGTTAAAAAGAGGAATGTTATTCTTTTATTCTTGGAATACTTAGGTAAATACAAAATGCTCTTCTTATAATGAAATGGAGTAAATCTACCTACTTTCCATAAATGGGATTATTTTAAACTTCACATATCTATCAGAGCGCCTTCTTTTTCTTTCAATTGACAGCAAGTATTTCCCACTTGGGAGCTGACAGTTTAGCTCATTTAAAAAACTGTCATCTCTTTAAAAGCCTACCCTTTGGTCTGTCCACTCCTATTCCTCAGTCAGTACAGTTTCTAGCATAGTCTCTCAGTATATAGCTATGGAACAAAACACTAAATGATTCAAAGAAAATGTGAAGAATAATAAACATGCACCACAATGGCATATTCCATAAATTGCTTCACTGATGATTTTGCCTATATCCTTGCCACAAACCTGTACTATGATAAATTACTTCTCCTTTGCATACATTTTGGTCCCATTTTTCATACCAATATTAAATGTGATGCCTCATCACTCAGTAGAAGACTGTGAAGTTGTAGTAACACATTTTTCTTTCTGTCTAACAAACATTTATCCTTCCTGACCTTCACGTTATGTTTGCTGAGTGAGGTGAAATGTCTTAAGTTTATTGCTGTTGCCCATATTATAGGCAGCTTAAAAAAAAATCTATAACATTTATTCTGGCTTCATTCATCATCTGGGAGAGAAGGCAATAGTAGCACGGGCAGTAATGGGCAATAACTCTCATGTGAATTTTAATGATGGCTCTGGACACATAAATGAAAGAGAATTACCTCCGTTTATCCAAGGCGCTATTTCAGAAAAGATAGTCCCATTCCTCATCCCTTGGACATGTATTTCTTCTTCATGAATGCACACAGTTCTGCCTTCTGCAAATTCTTGCTTGATTTGAATACCTCTGTGTTAGTTCTGGGCCTTGCATTGCCTGATGCTATCTGAATGTTGTGGATAGAGTGCCTGGCGGAATGTCTGGAGGCCTGGTGTCTAATCCTGGTTGTGACACCAACCAACTGTGTGCTTCTGGCAAATTGCAGTTTCCAAATGTCTCAGTGTCCACAGGAATCTCATCGAGCTCAAACTTGGGCCTGTGCGGCCAAATATCGAAGACAAATTACACAAAATGTCGGTAGTGCATATTTATTATTCATCGTATCTTTACTTAAGTGAAATGAGTGTGTGAGATACAGTAAATTTTCAGATTAAATTCTACCATTCTTTTCTTCCTTGGTCTTTCTTTCTCTTATATTTCTTCTCCTTTCCACTTGTCCTATTTCTTCCTTCAAGTTTGTATGTTTCTTCTTCACCTTTATCTCCACCTTTATCCTAACAGGGATACTCTCAGCTTCACAACCACTCTTAATCTTGATGCCTAAAGAGATGTCTAGCCTTTTATCTGAATGTAATTAGGTGGTACAAAATTGAAGGACTATGTTTTTACCAAATATTGATCTGATGATATTCCAATACAAACAAATTCTTTAGCATTTGTGATAAAGACTACTTTTAAAAAATAATTGAAACATTTATACTATCTAGAAGATTTTTACTTAAAAGAATTTTAATTCACATGTGAAAAAATTACAGAACTTGACTGCATTGCTTATCTGAATGCTCTCAAGTTCCATGTGATAAACCTCTTCCATGTGTATGGCTCAGTGTTTCTGAAGCGATCACAGGTCTCTCTTGCTCATCCCATCTGTTGGTAAGTGAGAGGGTTTCCATGCCTCAGCACTTAAATGTTAACTCATGTAAGTTTATTAAAAGAGGAAAAGCATTCAATATCATAACAAACAATTATGTAAATGTATTAAGAAACATACTGGAGGATTAGCATCTGAGCTATACCGGTCCTATAATCCACATTTTGCAATGAAAATAACTTGAAAACAAGAAATTTTCTAAGATCACAGTAGAAAATAACAGAGTGGGTGTCAAACTCAGGCAGCTGACTGTTCTTTTAGCCATTGTACCACACTTCTTACAGGTAAGCAGGAAAATTTTGATTTCCATCATTATTTGTAAAAAAGTACATTCGTTTTTATATTTTCCTCTCTTAATGGTTTATTTTTATACTTTGCACATTTTTTTCTATTACCATTTAAATTTTGGTAAGTTTAATCCTCTTTATATGTAAAGCTCGTATTTTTTCTTTTTCTGTGTTTATGACATTTTTAGTTAAATGATTAATCTTTCCTTTATGACTCCTTGATATTGTGTCCGGTGCAATAAGAATTTCCCATCATAAGAATTTCAAAATATTATTTTATGTTGGATTTCATAATTATCCTTTTAAAAATTAATTATTTCCAATATTAATATGTGGATTTTATATAAGGTAGAAATCTAACTTTGTTTCCACATAGACATTCAATATTCCAAACCCTTTAATTTAATTTTATTGATTTCCTTTTGGGAATTTTAAAAATCAGTTTTATAATATACTAAATTTCTATTTGTGCTTGGGTCTATTTCTGAAAAACTAACTTGCTTTCACTGTCCACTTGCAAAACTTTTTACCTATTGATTTACCCTTTTTATCTCCTAAATTTTGTTTAAGATTGGATTGAAATACAAATTTATTGGCAGAAATTAACATTTACATTAACTTTATATTCAATTTCTATTAGCTTAAACTATTTTCTGAATTTCAGTAAGGTTTTACACTTGTATTCATACGTAGCATACTTATTAATTTATCCTAGATATTTTGTGGCTTTATTACTATTGTTGTCAGAATGTTTTTCTTTATACTATCTATTTTAGATGTCACTGGTACTTAGAAAAGCTTTTGACTTTCAAATGACAATTTTATATCCAGTGATCTTATTGAAGTCTGTTATCAGTTCTATGAGCTTTTTGGTTGATTCTCTTGGATTTTTCTATGTGGAAAAGTCATTATTTTTGTACAAATTTTATTCAACTCACCTTTGGACCATTCCATTTTGATAAATTATTTCTCATTCATTTTGTATTTCTATTATATGTCTTAAAGTAGCAAATTGAAAACTATACTATTAATCTGGTTTCCAGACAATGAAATTTGAGTGAGAATTTGAATAAATATCTGATACACTTGATCAATGTATATAATTAAACTCCTTTATAGGGTACATAAATCTTCCTTCCCAAAATATACTGGCTTTTACAATGCCCGTATATTATATGAATAATTTCTTCAACCTTCTACTTTACTGTATGGTCTGTAGAGAATGAAAAATAGGAGAAAAATAATGTTAGTAACATAACATCAATATTTAGTCATTATTAATACAGTACTATAATTATTCATACCCTATTCCCAGCATACAAAGGTACAACAAAGCAAAGAAAAAAATAATTAGCTAAGCGATAATTCTCCATTAGTAAAGGACAAAAGATGGAGCAAATCTATTCAGAGGGATGAAAGGAAGTAGACAATAAATGAATAGCTAAAAAGGAGGTATTTGGGAAAGAAAGCATGAAAGCTCAGTGTAAATTAGTATTGCAGTAACTAATTTCTGTGAAAGACAAAGCTGGAGAAAAATAGAAATGAGTAGATGATAGCTAATTGCAGAAAAATATTAATATATCTTGTGCTTAAGAACATAAGTTATTTCAGCTGCATGTGATTACTGAAAATAGACACATATGAATTCATTTCAAACCACCATTTCAAGGATATCTAAATGAATGGATGTCTTGTTCTAGAGAAAACATATAATTTTGCACATAAATCACAGAGTACATTGAAGATTTGGCAATTTAAAGTTTGCTAAATTAAATGCAAATGGTAAAAACAAAGCAGAAGCTCGAATCTCTACTGGAGTCTAAAGTACTCTGATTGCCTGCCTTGTTCATAGCTACTAGAGAGTTGCCAGGTTCCTAATAGATTATGTTGTAAAAACAACCAACCTGAGGAACACCAGAACTCCTAAAATAATTTCTCAAAGAAGCAAAAAAATATGTTCTTATATCAAAAAATTTCAAGAACAGATTATTTCAATCAGGATGACATGGATCAGTACAATGTAAGCCTTAGCACCAGAGTGAGAAACACCTTCTGAACCAATTATGCATGCAAAATTACTGGCCTGTTCCTGTGAAACTGTCCCTTGTGGGGTAATATGGTAGAAAGTAATGATGTAACCAGCCTAAAATAAAGTTTTATACATCCTAATCTTACAAGGTGTGCATGACAAGATAAATAATAATGGAGAAAATTACGTGTGTGTGTGTGTGTGTGTGTGTGTACACATGCAATATTTTTTTTACCAATACATATCATGTACTCAAAGAATGATTAAGTACTGTTGGATCAAATACAAGCAAATGCCAATTTGATAGGAATTTGCCAAATTTTTTGTGTGATTATGTAGCACTTTTCAAAAGATGAAATTTCCCTTAGAATAAATTGGTGTGTTGAATTATGTACTGTTATTGTGTTATTATATAACCAGAATCTACACTTAAATTGAACAGAAAAAAAAATTAAAGCCTTGTAGGTTAAGTGCAGTGATTCTGACCTCTACATGGTCATCATTCTTTGAATTTGTAAACTAACACTTGATAAAACATTATGTGATTATTTTCCAGTAACTCTTCGTAGGATTTACATATATCAAGTCATTTAACATTCCCAACAACTAGCATATAAAGAGATTAAGTTTCCCAAGTTCACACAGCTAGTGGTGTGTGGAGCTAGAATTTGAACCCAGTCTGGCAGCAACTAAAACACGTGACACAAAAAAGCCTGTGAAACATACTGCAATAGACACGAAACATGAATTCTACAGTAGTAATAAATATTCTAAACTAAACAGGTATTAGGGGAAAATAATCTCTCCAGCCTTTTATTTAAATTTGTTTTCTAATATATATTCTAAATATATGGACCTACTATGTGTATATGCATGATGTATGTGTACACTCACATTCTACCCTACGAATCCAAATAGGTTGGAAACAACCAAATATAAAGTCAAGAATGAAATGAACAAACATGTCATCTAAAAAGTGACATAGAAGGCTTAATAAAAAATTAACAAATGCTCAACCACACTGAAAATCAGGGAAATTATAAGATCATCTGAGTCTACAAATTGGCAGAAGTGAAAAGTCTGATGATACCAAGACTTGACACTATATAGAAACAGGAACTCACATGCTGGTAATAAATATATAAATTGACACAACTTTTGTCAACTATTGAATAAGATTTAAAGAAGCAAATACCAGCAATAATTTATTTCTTAGGCACATGCCCTGAAACACTGAGAAAGGTATTCAAAAGGACATCATGTAAAGTAATGATGGCATCATTGTTTCTATGACCAAAACAACCAAAACAACCAAAACAACCCTGCAAGCCACTGCACACTGTGGTATAGCTAATGGAATAATACATAGCAGTGAGAACAACTATTTTCATTTTATTTTTATTATTTTGATCTAAAACTACAAGAGTAAATCTCAAAATATACTGTAGAGTAAGAGAACCAAGTTACAGCAGATTGATAATTTGCTGGCATAATATTAAAAACAAACTACATACCCTTTTAAGAATAAACATACTAGTGGTAAAAATATAAAACTTATTGTAAAGATATATATCAAATTTGTTGATATATAGTAGATATAATAGTTACATTGAGAGTATGTAATAGCGAAGGGGACTCAGGAATTCCAACTTTATCATTAATGCTTTACTTCTTGAGTGGGGTGCTATTTATAAGAATAGTTGATATATGCTCTATAACTTTTTGTAGGTCTGATATATTTAGTAAAATTAAAATTCTGGACGAAGTCACTACGAATCAGACGAGGAACAGAAAACACATTATATGAAATGTAAATCCACTAATGTCTAAGTAGAGAAAGTATAATTTCACTTGCAGTGTCCTAATTAGTGCTTTTCTCCCCCCATTCTTAATAGAGAAAGTAGCAAGTTATGTTAAGAAATAAATGCTGACTGTTTAATTAAGTGCGCTAGCTGGCCCAGTTCTTCTCATGAAACATCAACTTTCTCTCAAACTCACTCTTCGGAATCATGAACTATGTCTTGTCAAGTGACTTCTGGGTCACTCCATTTTAACTATTTAAAATGAGAAACGTCAAGGTGTTTTTGTGTTAGAGAAATCTGAGGTTCACTTTTCTCCAGAAATGTCCATGTTTTCTACTAAATATAAATTTTGTCATTGATGCCACAATGTCAAAAACTCTCCAGCATCACCCCAAAAATGGGTACTAATAACAAAATAAACTAGTTCTTCTATTATTAATTAATGGGTCTAAACCTTCACCTTTGGAAAAAGATTTCACATTTAGTGTCTCTTTGATATCATAATAGAATAACAGGATAATAGAAAAAATACTGTCTCTATTTCATAGCTAAAAATTTGATTGATTTTATATTTTAAAATACTGGTGAGAGTATCTTAATTTAATTCAAAAAGGACATTAACTTTTGGTAACTTTTAAAATCAAAGGTTAAAATAAAATTGTGAGGGTAAATTAACGTATATAGATTTTGCACCAAATAAATTTTTACTCATTAGGAGTTAATTTAATTAAATTAAGGTAAATAGGCACTAATATATTTATAATTCCTATATTATAAATAATGTAATACTTAGAATATAGCAAATTAATCACTGTCAGTACCTTTGTGTGTATTTGTCACATTGAATGTGGGCCTAACATTACAAGCCTCAGCTTCTTCAGCAAGCACGTTTGCCTCTGCTCCTGACAATACAGAACATCATTCTTCTCTCATTAGGACTTCACACTGCTTTTCAAAGTCTGATGAGGCCAAACTTTTGGTATTGCCTTCACTGTATTGTGCAGAAATAAAATTAAATCAACACATGCTTCTCTGTGGGTGGCTCTTACAATAACTTGGAAGAGATTCGGTAACCTTAGGAGAGATTTAATAGGTGCTATATAGGAAATCTGGAATGTAGATATTCCAGTGATCTGAATACTCACCACTCATACACACACAAAAAGTCTAAATATTTTTTGAAACACTGGTTTTCTAAAGTATTTCTTTAACATATGTCTGAGGTTATAAAAAAGAACATCTTAAATGTACAGAAGCAAATTGTATATATGTGGATAAAGTCATATGCCCAGTCTGTTTCAATATCTTTTTGTGACATTAGTGTGTTCTCTTTTGAATCTTACTTCATACATATTTTCTGGGCCCAGGGCAATGACAGTGTTGGTAAATTTCGCTTAAAAATAAAAAAGTGTTTTTCTGACATATGGAATAATGTTAGTTGTGATGTCTTATTTGAGAGTTTTATTAAAAAAGTCAAGTAATATATTTCAGTACATTATCAAATTAAGTATTTCAGTAATGTATATTCTGATTGAAGCAGATTCTACCCCAAAACAATATTACTGCTGCTAAAGTGACTCAGAATAAAGTTGCATCTTTCTCATCTATCCTGGCTCCAAAGGACAAACCTCTGATACCTACTTTGTCTCCCTCTGCTTCATTTCTATTCATCTCAACCCGATATCATCCTTGCATTAACTTTTAATTTATTAGGTTTTGAAAATCCATGTCCATGCCTTGTTATTGCCTTCATTCTTAAACTTTCCCTAAATCCTATTGCTAAGCCTGTGTAAGTCCTCCAAATTATTTTACCAGTGAAGATACTCTTTTTCTAGAATCTTCTTTTAAAATTACCTACTCCTATAGAAAGAGGTGTCTGTTGCTATAGGAGGGATGGTAAATTGTTATTCTTGTTCCCCATAATAGGTCCTATCTCTCAGCATCCACAATTTTTAGTTGCCTTCCACACTGAAGGAAATTGGCAGGTCAATTAGCTAATCTAAGAAAGATGACATAAGCAAATATGATACAAACAGAGGTTTGCTAAGTACTTTTTACATTAGGGCTTGCCTTCTAGACCACTGCCCTAACATTAAGTCCAATTTTGCCTCCTTGAAGTTGAAAGACCATATGAAGAGAGGCTTAGGCATTTCAGCCATCCTAGTGGACTCAGTACTGACTCACCCTCTAGCTGACTATACTCAGTACTGATTCACTCCAGCTGACTACTCCCATGGTTGAACACACATAAGACCAGCAGGAGAACCTCCCAACCAACTCACAGTATTTCAGATGAAAAAATTGTTGTCTTTTTTGAGCTAAGTTTTGGGGTAATTTATTATGTAGCAACTGAAACAGAAATTGGTACCTCAAAGAAGGTGTTGTTATAACAAATGCCTGAAGGTGTGGCATTGATTTGGGAACTGGGTATTGGGCAGGAGCTGTAAAATCAGCAAGGAGACTGTCAGAGAAGGTTAAAGGAGTGACAAATAGTTAACAGAGTCCAAAAAGCCAGAAGAAAACGACACTGGAAAGACAGACAAATGTGTTCTGGTAGTGAAGGTACTAGCAAAACTATTACCTGTAACAAAATGGTAAAATGTCAGTTTGCATCTTTTAGTTGCTTGTAAGAAGGTACAAGACAGAGATCAGCTGAAGACAGACCTGTTCAATTTGCAAATGGAGTTTAGAGGAAATATAGAAAGACCAGGACATGCTGGATCCCCCGATGTAAAGCTCTGACTTGAAAGAAGTACCTTATTTGGTGCTCAATAACTTATGTTTGATGTCTGAATTTATTATTTATCACTATTTGATTTTGATCAACCATTTATTGTCCCCGTACTTCTCTGATTCCTTATTTGTAAATGTCACAGGTGTGTTGTAAGTCCTAAGTACCTAACATAACAATAAGCTATTTTTTTAGAAAGTACATACACAGTTGACCTACCATATTGTGAAAGTTTGATTTTTTCTTAATCTGCATTAATTTGCAGACAACAAAATTAAGACTTCCAGAAAGCATTGCTTATAGTATTTTTTGTAATAACTGAGTATAACAACCTATCAATATCAACCAGTAGTAAGTCTATGTTCCTATATTCTAATATGTTTAGCTCTCAGTAAGATAAATCATATATCTCTCTTTCTGAAATAATAGAGCTTGCTTCATGTTTGAAAATATCTTATAGAAAGGAGCAGTTCATTTTTAGTGTATAATCCAAAAGAAAAACATTGTAGTTCTCATAATGTACAATGTTCTTTCAACCCGCCAATGGAATTACCAGTCCTCTGATTCTCAATGTATCCATATCCCTGTCTACACTACAGACTAACTCCTATTCATTCTCCAAAATTAACCTTAATGTTTCACATCCATTCTGAACTCTTTCCCAACATCTGCTCTAAGTCGCAATGACCCTGGCTTTGTGTTGGCCTTTACTATCAGTGTGAACATAAGATGTCATAGTCTAATAATAAGTTCACTGTCTGCCTTTCCAGCCAGATTACGAGTTGAAGTCAAGGAGTGTATGAGGGATGTCCAGGAAGTATCCAGCCATACGCCATTATATGCCTCTAACATAAAAAATAGCAGCATTTATAGATGGATTTTTTCCTGATAGCCCTTGTATGTTTCACTTTTTATATCTTCAAGTCCTATCACAGGGGAAGCCAGGATGGCTCAGTGGGTTAAGCGCTTGCTGTGAAGCCCCGGGGTTCAAGGATCAAGTCCCAGCCCCAGCCCTTGGCGGACCCATATGCTGAACTGGGGTGTGACCCCCAGTTTGGTTCTTGCCAGGGCAAACTTCCCTTGTGGGAGGCCCTCAGTTCAGTTCTTGCCAAGGTAAGCTTCCCATATGTGGGAGGCCCTCAAGTTTGTCTCCAAGCTCGTGGGTGCATGCCTCCCATGCAATAAGCCCCCAGCCGGGTTCCTGCCCTGCGTGGCCCCTGCCCACCTGTGTGGAACAAAACCATGTTGAAAACTGATGACGTACAACTATGCAGACTGCTCTGGGCCCTCCTCCTTCTCTTGTCTCTCTCTCTCTCTGTCAAAAACAATAAAATAAATCTTAAAAAAAAAAGTCCTATCACAGGAAATGGCCTAGAATACACGGTCAGGAAAGGTTTACCGGTAAGAATCTTCAACTGGTTAATAAAATAATGAGGAAGTATTCTTTAAGGTGTCTTAGTAATTAAGGAAAATCTGACTAATCTGACACATTTTAAATCTTTTAAAATTGCTAACAAATTGAACACCTTCAGCTCCATGCAAAAGAAAAACCTGAAAGAACAGCTGTGGCAGCTGCCAGGTGGTGTGTTCTTGGTATGAGCCAATGCCTTGAAGCTAATGGCCTGCTGCCTTTTGGAGCACCAAACCTTCCAGGTGTCTCCAAAATACTCATTACATGGAACACGTGCCAAGTTTCTAGAAAGAGACAGACAGGGGTAGGATAGAAATGCTTGAAATAGTTCACACACAAATAAATAGGAATACTTCTTCATCACCATCACCATCAACAAGAATTTAAACTAAGTCTCCTCAGCCAGGTGGAATTCTGTCCCTCATTCAGAAAATACATCACACTTAAATTGAAAGAGCATTATGTGAATTAATCATGCAAAGAGTTTACATAATACTTAAAGGGGGAAGTTGATTGAAATCACTGTAAATAGAGCTATGAAGAAGCCACCTCTAGGGATGGCCAGGATGGCTCAGCGGATTAAGTGCTCACTTTGCAGTCCCAGGGTCCGAGGATCGAATCCTGACCCAGGCCTGTGTGGACCCACATGCTGAACTGGAGTGTGACCCCCAGTTTGGTTCTTGCCAGGGCGAACTTCCCATGTGGGAGGCCCCCAGTTTGGCCCCTAGTTTGTAGGGGTGTGCCTCTCATGCAGGAGGCCCCTGGCCCAGCTCCTGCCCTGCGTGGCCCCCCACCCACCTGTGTGGAAGGAAACTGTGTCTAAAACTGATGTACAACTATGGGGACTGCTCTGGGCCCTCCCATTTCTCTCTGTTTCTCTCTGTCAAAAATAATAAATCTTTAAAAAAAATGCCACTTTTAGTGGAGGAAAGTCATATATTAATACGAAACAATTCTAATTGCAAAAGATAAAAAAATATGAATTCATTTATGAAAAAATTGGCCCAGTTTTCAAGATCCTTTTATATGAGTATAAAGTAAAACTCAAAAGTATATCATGCAATATCTTAGTAGAAAATGTGCCTACATGATACAGAGGTTGTAGATACAAAAGTAAATACTTGCATTATCTTTTTGTTGTTGTTAAAGATTTACTTTATTGTTGTGAGAGAAGATGAGAGAAAGAGAGAGAGGGAAGTCGGTAGGTAGGTTCCAGAGCAGTCTCCATAGTGGTACATCATCACTTTTTGACAGTTTCATTCCACACAGGTGGTTGTGGGGCTGCATGGGGTGGAACCAAACTGGGGGCCTCCCTCATGGGAGGTGAGAACCTTAGCCACCATCCCAGTGGGTTACCAGTTGCATACCACAGTTCAGCATGTGCGTTTGCACAGCCAGGGCTGAGATTTGATCCTCAGACCTTGCAGATGCAAGGCAAATGCTCAACCTGTTGAGCCATCCTGACAGCCCCCCAAAATAAATATTTTTAAATATGTAATTTTTAATATATTTAAATTTATATGTCAGAATAGTTGAGGAATCTATTACTCTCTTCCAAGAAAATGAAATGTCAAGTAATTCTTGATTTGACATCTAAAAGATACTATACTTATTAAATGTAGAAACATGTAGACCAAGCTTGTCCAACTTGCGGCCCAGGATGGCTTGATGAGGCCCAACACAAATTTGTAAACTTTCTTAAAATGTTATGAGATTTTTTGCAATTCTTTTTTTTTTTGTAGTATTAGTGTATTTTATGTGTAGCCCAAGGCAATTCTTATTCCACTGTGGCCCAGGGAAGCCAAAAGGTTGAATAGCCCTGATGTTGACTGTAAAGAAGCTGTAACAAAGACAATGAGCAGTTCAGGCTAGTCAAGAATGCAGGATTATACTATTGCTTCAGTTTTTTTTTTTTGTTTTTTTTTTCCAGCTCTTTAATTGACTATGAAACCTTGTCCACATTACTTAAATTTTCCAAGTATACATTTACTAATTTATAAAATGAATGGATGTTACTAGATAATCTTTTAGATGTTTCAAATTCTGACATGCAGATTAAATGACTGTGTTTCAGAACCATTTTTGAAAGTGAGCATAGAAGGGGCTTTAATGAATAGCTAGTGTCACTTCTGTCTACCTAGTCTACTTAGGTCTACAGCTGCCTTTGGACTCCATACTTCTTTTTCTCCCGAGAGAACCTAAGTCTGGCCTGTCTTCCTTGATGTTAACAATGTTTCGTTTTGTCTTCCACACTTTTACCTTCATTCCCTCATCCATGTGGTATCAAATGGGATGAGAATATTGGTTTAAGAAGGAGTGAGGAGAGAAAATAATTGTTTTAATTGAACCATCCATCCCCTTAACTGTCATAACTAAGCCACAACCTACATTATGGATATATAGATAGATAAAAATAGATGTGTCTGTGTGTACATACACGGATATATACATATATGTATACAAATATAGTAAATGGGTGGGATTTTACTTGAAATACTTTTATTCTCCTACTTTTCTCCAACCCATACTCATACCTGTATTTGCCAAATTAAAACAAACAAAAGAGACCTACTTATGTGACTAGTATACAATTTCATTACTTCTTAATTTTACATCATTTTCTTCCTTTCTAATAAAAAAAATAGTTACTAAGAAAAGAAAATTTGTATCCTAGAGAAAAAATGTATGCCCTGAATGTAAAACTGAATAATCACTCAGAATAAAATAGCTAAATTCTAAATATGATCTAGTATATTAGCAAACCTGATTATTTACAAAACAAATTATAATTTTTTTATAAAAGGAATTTTTCTTGGAGTGTTAACACACTCATCTAAGGATTTATATACAAGCTCTAAGTTCAGTTTAAATCACTTAAAGTACTTAAAATGCCATGTCAACAGAACTACAATATCTTGGCATAGCAATGATAACAAAGACATCATGTCCTTGATGTATGATAATATATCTATTTTAATGGTAATTATAATACTTTTAGAATGTACCTATAATCTATATGTATCCTAAAAGTATTGTAAGGTAGATACTTTTATGTTCACTATTTTCACCATGAGGACATTTGAGACACAACAAGGTTAAGTAATCTGCCCAAGGATACACATTTAGTAAGCCAGAGATCTGCATTTCTAATACAGTCAGCAGGCCTACTTATTATCATTATATTTTATACAATTAACCTCTAAGACGTAAAACATAGGAAATACAAATTTCATATTAGAAAGACCATGGTTCTCCTTAGGCCATATGTAATTTGTTACCTGAGAGTCATGTGGAAGAGCAGTACTGTGAAACCATATAGTCGTATGTCAAACATTCACTATGACCTTGAACAACTCAATCACTATTATAGACCTATCTCATTCACGAATCCCCTTTAACCTATTTGTATTTTCATGTTGTCTCACCTCTTTGGTTAATATTTCATTAATTTAAAACAGACTGCTGAAAGTAATACTTTTTATTTTTCCTAAACTGCTTATTTTGTGCTTTAAGGGGCATCCTCTAATTATCATATTATAAACTGGTGAATAAGTTCATGTTTATTCTCTTCTCATCTTTATAAACTTTGATCATCTAGCCTTTCAAAACTGACTTTCCATACAAAGAGTTCTCTTAAATGCATTAAATAAAAAATTCAACAGTTGAGACAATTTTAATTTCAAAGTCATTAAATTTCAAAAGAATCCAGAAACTTGTTATTCAGTCATGTCAAAAAGAATTTAAAGGGACGTGTTTCTGAAGTTAGAAATTCTGATTTGAAGATCTCTACTCTCATAAATGACATTGCAAAAAATCCTAAGGACAAATGCATTCTGTCCATTTCTTAAAGCAAAAGCTCTAAAGAAAGGAATAAAATAAACTGACCACTCTTTTGGTCAGAGGTATCTTCATATTTTAAATTATAGCATAGAGAATTTAAAAGCTCATTAATGTTTAGTAGAATGATATGAATAATAGCTGCAAATGACACATATGCTTATAATAATATGCTTATACTAAAAGTATTTAATAATTGACAAAATGCTTGTAATAATTCCTTAGAGTATTTGCAATTTTGCTTTTCTCAGCATTTCCACAGTTAAGTTTCAAGAAAGTTCCTAAAATATTTCTGGTACAAAATTAGCATCCTCTGTCTCCTAGATTTTCAACTTAAAAAAAATTCCTTAACTGGTTTCATGTCTTGTTTTAGTCTCTAAAAAGATAAAACAGCCTACTCAACATGTCCTACCCTTTCACCCTCAGCTCTCTTCTACAGCCAGACAGATCCAATAAGTTCATGGCCTACACCTAATCTCCATTTGCTCACCTCCAGTCATTTATTAGCCCTCTTCAATGGGTCTGCCAAACTTACTCTACCAAGCATGTCTGCTAAGGTATCCAGTGATGTTCCTGTTGCTTCAGTCCACAAATCCTTTGACCTTTGAGCACTGTTTCACACATATGCTATAAAACCTACTTGAAACTGCTTTAATTGCCTTCCAAGCCACCACCATCTCTAAGCATTTTCTTCTACTTCTCCTAATGCTCCTTTTCAGTCATCTTTGACCTTTCACCTCCTCTCTGAACATTATATATTGTTGTTGGGTTTTATTTTGTTTTGTTTTGTTTTCAGAATTCTGTCCTAAACATACTTTTCTTTTCAAACCACATTCTCTCTTTAGGCACCTTCAGTTATTTGCAGTCATACTTTCAATTATACTTCCAGAAAATAGCAAAAGCTTTGTGTCCAACTTAGAAATTCACTCCTAAATCCCAGATGGTATATCCAGTTGTGTTCTAGACAACTTCAGTTTGATGTTTCATAGGTCTTTAAGGTCAATAAATGATTTTAAAACTGAGCTCATCATTTTCCCTCCAGAAGGCTCTTCTCTTTCACGGTGAGCTAATGTAATAAATAACACTCTAAGTTGTTGAGGATAGAAAGCATATCCTTGCATTCACACCTCATCCTCCAGGTGGAATGAATCACCATGTCTTGCCCATATGTCATCTTCATATTATTCAGATCTGACTTCCCTTCATCTCTACCACCTGCCTAGTCTAAGTCACCATTATTACTATCCTGGAGTTTTACTCCATTCTCCATATTACAGCCAAAGTGATTTTATTCATAATTTAATTCTCAATTATGCTTAAATGTTTCTGCCGAAAATTGTCCAAAAATATCTTTAGTGCTGTTATTTTAGATTCCATATTCTAGTCTGTGATGGACTAAAGTTGGCCACAGCTTCTTGGTCATCCTCCCTATAAAACATTGAAATATATTTGTCCTCTTCAATGTGAACTCTCTCTGTGGCTGCCTAGCCAATAGTACACAGCAGAAATTATGGTGTGTAAATTCCTGACCCACTCTTTAAGAACACTGGCAGCATTTGCTTCCTCCCTCTTAAGCATTCATTCTAATTGTTTCATGCAATTGAAAGCCCGACTCATGATGTGAGGTGAGCTCCCAGTCAGTACCTAGCATCAACTGCCTATCACAAAAGTGAGCCATCTTAGATTTTCTATCTAGATGATGACCAGCTAAAAATCCATGGGGCAGAAGAACTGCCCAGCTGATAACAGTAAACCTACAAAATCATGAGAGATAATGAAATAATTGTTTCAAGCCACAAAATTTGGGGCTGGTTTGTTAACACAATAGTGCGCATTAATTATAGGAATGAATGTCTATATTTCATCTTAGCTATAGTCCAACTTTCCAATTCACAGAAACAGAATTCATGTTTTGCTTATTTACCACTAATGTCTACTAGAGTTCCTAGACACCCGATGGGTGCCCAATTCATATTTATTGACTGATTTAACTAACAAAGATGTGAAAAGTTAAATTGTTTCTATCTTAATATATAGTCTCCTGGTTAAAAGCTTCTGATCTGTTAGGTCAGACTTCATGAGTGAAATCATGCCTCTCCACTTACTGCTGAGCGATTAGGAAAATGTTACATAAATTCTCAGTGCCTCAGTTTGATTATTGGTAAAGTGGCGGTAATTTTGTGTGACAATTAAATGAGATAATAATTACATGTATAAAATAATGAAGGGCATATCAGAAGCTCCTGGTGAATGTTCGTTATTTAGTATTAGTATTTCTTTGTTGAAATTATAAACTGTGGAGCAGAGAAACTAAATAGCTTTTTTGAGGCATTCCCCTTGCTAGCTAACTGACTACGAAGCTGGGACTAGCAAGTTATATTCCTGACTGACTCTTTTTGTTTTTCTTCTTCACACCTTTCTGTCTTGTTTTTTTGAGTGTCACCATCACCTGTGGTAGGCAGAATCATGGTCCTGTAATGATTCCTATATCCCAGTTTCCAGGAATCAGTAAATATAATAGGTGGCATAGCAAATGGAGTTAAGGTGGCTGAATATCTGATTTTGAGATGGGGAGAGTCTTCTGGATTAATCAGGTGTTCCAGTGTAATGACAATGGTCCTTACAAATGTAAGAGAAATGCAGAAGAGGAATAGTGCCATAGTGAACAGTTTGAGAAATGTGAGAGCAATGTGAGGGAGACTCGACCCACCACTTTTGAATTTGAAAATGAAAGGGCACAAGTTAACATATACAGATAGACAAGGCATGAAATGAATTCTCTCCTAGAGCTTCCAGAAAGGAGTGCAGCCTTGCTGATACTGTAATTTTAGTTTGTTTAGACTAATTTCAGATGTCTGACCTGTAGAACTATGAAATAATAAAGTTGAGGTGTTTTGATCCATTAAGTTTGTGGTGATTTCTTATAGCAGCAATAGGAAACTAATACATCGCTAAATCAAACTTTTTGTGGCCTCATAAACTAGCATGCAATTCAAAAAAATCAATACATGATACATTTTCTAAAGTGGTTCTTGGATTTATTGTATTTCATTCCAACATTTCCATTTAGAGCCATTAAAATTATTGTCTTCTTTTATTAATATGTTTTCGCACTAAAAGAGATGAAAATATTTCTATTTTTATGATACTAAAGTTCAAAAACAGGAAAAGCAAAGAGAGAACAATACTAGAAGAGGAAAACAAAATTAATCCTAATAATTCCAGGTATTTTGAGTGGTAGTTCTCATTGGAAAGAGCAAAACCTCTGACCTTGACTCTCAGCTAGAGAAAGGTATTTCCTTCCCTGATTCTCCTGTGGTACAGTGGAACTATTAAATCTGTTACAATTATTAAAATAAATGTTCATCGGATCTATACTGTGTAACCTTTTCTAAAACAGATAAATACCTCTGCCAAGGCAGCCAACCCAACATACTGACTATTAAATTGATTTAGGGCAACAAGATGCAGAAGCTGTCACACCTGTAAATGAATCTTTAACCATATGTTGTGATGTGTTTATATGCTAATCTCTTCAAAAGTAGCAAAACCCTTTGATACCACCTGGTTGGCCACGTTTTCTGAATTAACTCCAATAAAATAGAATAAAATTTTAGTATACAAGGTCTGCATTCTTTAAACAGCAACAAGAAGGCAAATAAATTAAAATATTGGTGTCACTTAGTGCTTTGGGTGTTCACCAGGGATTGAGAGAAGCAGAAAAGAAAATGGCTTGAAAGAAAAAAGGGTATAAGTTCTACTTTGAATTGAAAAGTTTTATGTGGTATATTTTCTGCTTCTCCAATCAAAGAAAATAACTGTGCAAGATTGTGACCTAGTTTGTGGAAATCTTCCTATTCTTAGCTTACCTTGGCAAATTTAAATGACAACCAGAAAAGTCATTAAGTAGCCATGTGCTCACTACTGTGTGTAGTAAATAAATAACAGTTTACATTATTATACTTTATACAATATTGTACCTTGATTGCTACTGGGAATTTGGTTTTGTATTTCTTTTTGTCATCCAACTTAACTTTGATCAGTGAAGAATCATTTTAGAAGTATAATGTTAATGGAAAGATTTCCCTAAGATGGTTTTATGGTGGTTTCAGAATCTTTGAATAGCGCCTTTTTTGAGAATTTAATGAAAGAGGGTGAAATGTTAATGAAAAAAAAGTCAGATTGATGTAAACAATAACATATTATGTCTCGATAGTCAGCAAGAGACCAAGAGATTTATTTGGAAACAAAACAAATGGAAATCCATAAAATAGTGGTCAGAATAGATCGTAGTCCTGACAATTGGGTCAAAATTGGGGGCAGAGTTTAGGGAAAGGCTAGAATATAGCTGAGAAGTCACTGGAGCATTCAATATATTCTCGGTACCCTCTAAGTATCAGTGAAGTTAACTGGATCACTTTGTTGAAAGCCCACAACTATCTTAACAGAAGGTATTGACCTTTCTGATTTTCCTTTTGTTTTGATTGGCCCAGAAACTGGTATGGGCCTGGACTTGAACTTATAGAGCCCATCCAGCAGCAAAAGTTACCATTAAAGTCATGCACCACATAGTGACATCTGGGTCAACAATGGACCACCCTACACTCCTATGTCCATGGTCCCATAAGATTATAATGGAGCTAAAAATTTCCCATTGCCCACAGTGTTGTAGCTTCATGATCTCATAGCATAATGCATTACTCACATGTTTGTGGTGATGCTGGTATAAAGAAATCTACCTTAACTCGGTAGTAGAAAAGTGGAACACATACAATTACAGTAGTCGGCTACACCATCTAAGTTTGTGTAATTGCACTGTCTGATGTTTGCACAATGACAAAATCGCTTAATAGCACAGTTCTCAGGATATATTCCTGTCATTAAGTGGCACATCACTATATATGAGAAGGACAGGGACACAGAAAGACGTCAAGAGATGAGAAACAGTAGCCAATGGCTTTACTACTTAATGTGCAGAGTTAATATTTCTTACTTGCTTTCATACACAGGCTTGGATAATATGCTCACAAGGTCTCATTTGTGAAGGTTGCAAATAAGCTTTCTGCCCCCAGCCCAATGAAGACTTTGACCCAGGCAAGTTAAATAATTATATTATTCAACAAGATAGGAACAAAATATTTGATATTATTTTTGGTCACATAAAATTGTGCATTATTAAAATACAAGTATTTAACATGGTTAAAGAATGCTACATTTTCTAGTAAAAATGTAGCTGGGGTTTCAAATTAATTCAGCTAGACATTTTAAGCATATGGTCAATGAAGCAGCATTGTATAATGGATAAAAGTAAATTTTAGAGTCCTATCAAACCTCAAGTCTTCCAGAGACTGATACAGAAACTCATTCAAAGGCATATTTAGAAACAGGAGCATGGCTGATACAGCTTAGATGGGCATAAAGATGAGATAATATACTTCTTAAAATTTTTTTTTCATAAATATATTAAAAACTAGGACAATGTAAACACATAAAAATAATATCCAATCAAGCTGGACTGAAAATACAAAGCAAAAATAAAAAAATTCAAATACAAAAAAATAAGCTTAATAATTTAACAATCTTATTTACACAAAATGTCTTTCAACAAACTAGTCTATGGCAAGTTTGTCATTTGGTGAATTAGCTTATTTCCCTGTAATTTACTAGCTGAATAATTTTAGACAAGCTATTTAACTTCTGAGTCCTGTTATTTTTTGTTTGATTGATTAATTTGTTTGCTGATAGAACAAAATGAGATAAAGATAATATAGTACCCAGAACAAATTAGATGTCCAAATCTTTACTTTTCAAATTTAATATACACAAAGAAATATAGATAATATAATAAAACCAAACTATGAATAAGAATTAGTACATGCCCATATTCTGAATGTAACGGAGAAACTAATATATTAGATCAGAAGTATAAGATTGTGTGCAGTAGAAAAGCAGGAAGAAAATAGATTGATTTAAAGTTATGGTATCTTGAAAAGTATGGTTTTGGCTTGGTCCTGAACAGTGAAAGGAATTTTTACAATGGAGGTGGAACTAAAGGAAAGGTTGTCTCCACAGAGCATATGATAAGAAAAGCTACAGAGCTAAGAAGAGGAGGAAGAGAGGTTAGGAAAAAGAGAAGAGACGATGGGAAGGAAAAAGAGGAGGAGGAGGAAGAAGAGTACCACTACCCCTGACTACGTAGGAATATGAGAAAAACTCCTGGCTATCTTTCATTACCCAGTTTCCCTTTCTTCCATAGTAATTGCAAATTTAACTGTGCATATATTTGACAAGTATAAAGATTTCATTATTAGCTTTCTAAGGAACTACTATGATCGGGTTACTAAGTGTTACTAAGTTCTAACCAATGACATGTGAGAGGAAATTATGCATGTAAATTCCAGGGTATGTATTAAATGCAGGAGGTGTGCCCTTCCTTACTTCCTCTCTGATGCTGTTAGGAATGAGGACATGTTGAGTCACAGTTGACCACGATGAATGGGCAAAAAGCTTCAGATGGCATTCCTAAACAACCACAGGAAATAGATCCATCATACCAGGCCTCGACCATTTATATCTGGGCTGTTACATCACAGGGAATTAAATATTTATATTAGTTACAGTTATTAATACAGGGGGTTTCTTTTACACAAAGGAATGTTGTAATTAATAGTATGAATTCAAAAATGGTAGGTAGTCTGATATGACCAAAGTACAGGAGAAATATCTGAGAGAGATCATTGGAATGGAAGGATGAAGCCAGAAAGGGAAGACCCTGCAATGTCTGTACTGAGAAGATTGTATTGTTTTTGCTGTAATGGTAAACCATAGATCATTTTTGAAAGAAGCAGAATAGGATCAAATATGTATGTCAGGGAAACAAACAAAGTGTGTAGATGAATTTTCTGGAAGAAAGACTGGACACAAAAACAGTGAACTCTCTTTTGTAATCCAAGTATAATACAGGCTTGTGACAACAACACTAAGAATAGAAATGAAGAAATCTTCCAATTTGGAGATAGCACTGACAGAATTGTGAAAGAATTTACATTAGTAAGTGAGGGGTATTTGTGAGCAAGAAGACATAAAACATAATTGTAATGAAAGACAATCTCAATGCAGTTAAGTAACATGAAAGCAATACAGTTTTAATGGTGTTGTCTGATAGTGAGTTATAAGAAATCCTTTTTAAATGTGTTCAGTTCAAATCAAGTTTAAGTGACAGTTGGAAATACAAGTGTGAAATAACAGAAGATTTAGAGGAGATGTCTACATTAATTTCTCTCCCGAATAAGGAGAGCAGGGAAGACTTTCAAACAAAATAGAGAAGAAAGACCATATAAAATGAAGATAGAATAGAAAACAAAATTACATTATGATGATCTTCTTTTAAATTATTTTAATGTTCTGTCCCCCCTGTAGGATATAGGATAAATGGAACATCAAAGGTCTGTGAAACAATATGTCTGCAGAATGATATAGTCAATTTGTCATAGTTAAGGAAAGTGACAGGCTAAGGAGTAAACTGACTTGTCCAGGAAAGCTTCACTAAAATGACCAAGAGCTCCTCAGTCTCATAATTTGAGGCCCAATATATGTTTAAAGGCTCAGGAAAGTACTCTAAAGGCATTTTGCCATCCCCTTTACTTCTTTAACTCCTCAACTTTAATTCTGTTTCTTTCTGCTTTATAGTCATTGTGACCTTAACAACTTTTCAAGAATCACAAATACTGAGATTCAGTTAGCAAGATACCATAGTAATCGGCTTTTTTCCCAGTACTTTTAAATAGTATTGGATGAAATTATTTAAAGTAAAAAAATTGGTTTGTTCCCATAATTATTTTTTAATCAAATAAATCATCTTCATAGTTTTTTTGTTTGTTTTTGTTTTTCCAAATTCAAAGACTAATGCTCAAAGAAAATTGTATTCTGGTCTCTCAAGTAAAGCTGAGGCATGATGATTGACACTTTTGAAATTAATCCTGTAGATTTTCACAAATGCATTTCTTTACCACATCATTAGTTCTTGCATTTCACTGGAGGCAACAATTCAAACATCTACATAAATAATACTTAGAGAAAGTAGTTAAGGGCTCATTGATCTTTGTAATCAGCTAGATCTATGTTTTTAAGACTCTTTCAGGCTCCAAAGCAGTAAAGATAAAATCTTCCTTCAGTGGTGTGAAGGAGCAAAATAAATTCCATGAACAAATAACATCCTCAGAGAGCAATTAAACATTAGAACGAAGAAAACACAAGATATATCTAAAAGTAGTGTAGCACAGTCAAAAGAACATTGGTCCTGGAATGAGAGTGATGGACTCAATCTCAGCTTTTCTAGAACATGTGACAGAAAAGTTAACCTCTCTATGCCTCAATCTTGTCTTCATAAAATGAAAGTAAAAATATTTGTCATTTGCTTCCATAAGGAGAAAAGAAAATCATAGCAGATGCTTAATACATTTAGTTCACTCATATAAGCCTTTTAGGAACTATGAATATGATAATAAAGAATGCATATGAAGAAAGATGTATGTCTGTAAATATTAGTCACCTACCTTGGTAATAATTTACCTTTTATTCAGTCATAAGGCAAAAATGTTTAAAAATTCAGAAGGTAACACATCTTAGAGTTCATCCTTTATATTTTCTAGATATGAAGGCATGATGGAAAATATATATATATATTTTTGTTGTTGGTGGTGGTGGTAATTTTCACCTACTTTCAATTATACATTCATTATCATATTACAGAATCTGGAAACGCCAACTAGATTGCAGTGGCCAGCTCTTTATTGATAAGTAATTAATCACTTAAAAGGAGAGAAATGCTCAAAGAAGGTTTACTCCCTAAAATTATAGTGTGGCTATAATTTAGGAATTCATTTATATTTCAAATCAGTGATTTAAGTTGCATCCATCCTGTGAGCTGAGTTCATTTAATTTCACTAGGAAATTTAATATTGTATAAGCCTACTAATTCATGTAATGTGTTTGGTGATGATAAGATTGCAATCTAGTTACATTTACTGCTAACATTTGCTCATTGTTAATTTTATTTTTTAATGGAAAAAAGGGGAAAGAGATAAACAGTAAAAAAAAAAAAAGTGAAAAATCTCTGTTAACTGCATCAGTAATGTAAACTCTCACTAGCTTGGTGTATATCTTTAAGAGACATTTTATTGATGCATATAGACATGCATAACATGGCATTTTAATTTTAAAATAACAGTAGTTTTATGCTTTACATATGATGAAAATTTCTACATCATTGACTATAAAGCTACATTTGTTTTCATGACTGACAAATCTGTCACATTGATTTGCCCTCATTTATTTAATTCATGATTGGTGACCATTTAGGCTGTTCCCAAATTTGCCTCATTGAAAACAATGAACATCTTTTACAGATATCTTTGTTCTTTCTCAAAAACTATTGTTGTCACTTCATAGAACAAGGTGGCCAATGAAATCAGTAAATAAATCAAGTGCTTCATGTATATTTTCATTTTGTTTCATACAATACAAAATGATGTCTACTTAAGAATTGAGATTCAACAAAATCAAAATTTTTACTGTTTTATTATAGAAAAACTTAAAACTTTTTTTTTCTTTTCTTGTTTGTTCATTTGTCTTGGTGAATGTCTGAAAGTGTTGAATACAGTGGCTACTGAGTACTGTTTGGCATCACTGCCTTGTTTGATTAATGCTATTGGCTGTTTCTGTACCATTAGCAAAGTCAACAAAGTATAAAAACAAATGATGTCTGTATATTATTATAAAAATAATTTTGACTGTATGGATCCTTTTGGGGTCTCAGTAATCCCAAGATCCTCAGACAACACTTTGAAAATCACTGGAATACTCTATAAAGCTTCTGGCCTAATGATTGTATTAATAGTTGAATGAATGAATGAATATTAAGTTTTCTCTGAATTTCCATATCCACAGTTATAGGAAGTGACAAAAAATAATCTTAGAAAATGGACATTTTATTGTAGTAGTCACTACTGTTAGCTGTTTTATTGAAAAAGCATTCATCTCTGCTCATTCTTCATTAGTAAGATATGTATCTTTATTGGCTTCACAATTTATTCATAATGTCAACATTAATGGTGGGCATCAGCAGGCTGTCATTTCTAAGAAAAATGAGGTAAAATTAAGGAAAAAAAGATACTAAAGGAGAGAAATAACTCTTAAGGTGAAACTTTCAACTACACATAATCTAATGAAAATGGTTTATTCTATAAGTTAACAAATGACTTAATAATGGACGGAAAAAAAATTTCTAAAAAGAAAAAAAACTAGCTAGGCTCTCTGAAGAAAATCTCTAGAAACCTAAAAAAAGATAACTGTAGATATAATCTTACTCTCAATATTTGATATTATAGAATACATAATAAGATATGTAGCTCAAAGCCACTTAGAAAAATCATTCCTCAGTAGGTTCCAAAGTAAATTTGTCAAAAGCAAGCCAAACTCCATGAATCTGATTTTCTTTCTGTAGTTTACATGCTTGAAGAGAGTGATATACTAAGGTATAAAATAGAGGTAGTCTGAATAATACCACAAGAATTGTATATTAAAAATAGGATAAAGTTAAGCAAACATATTTTAGTTCATGTATGAATGTATTAGTTTCATATAATACATATAAAAACTAAAATGCACTCAGGAAGAGAACTTGCACTTGTTATACACTTATTATTTTTTTTAAGATTTAGTTTATTGTTTTTGAGAAAGAGAGAGAGAGACAGAGAGAAAGGGGAGGGCCAGAGCAGTCTCCATAGTTGCACATCATCAGTTTTTGGAATACAGTGTTCCCTCGCCACTTCGCGCTTCATGGTTTGCGGCTTCAGTGCTTCGCGGGTTTTCCCAAAATAGTCATCAAAAAATAAAAATGAAAAAATACAACCATGTCGGCAGCCACATGGCGGAAAGGAGCGTTGTTTCATGTGGATGCGCGAGAGAGAAAGCGTCTCCGAGGGAGCCTAACGCTTCTACGCGTCACGTGAGCGCCTCTCCTCCGCCCCCCACACAAGCCTCTTCGCCTCTCTCAGAAAGCCATGCTGATTCATGTTTATGACTGTATAAGGTTTTGTCATTCACCTTATTCATTAGCACTGACACGTTTAAGTAAATACGTATACTGTGGTCATTTTTGTCTTAAATGAGTAAAGTATGAATACTGTTTACATATTTAAAACATCCTTGTACCCGCATACACGAACATTCCTAGGGGCCAATCCTACTTCGCGGTTTTTCAGCTTTCGCGGAAGGTTCTGGTCCCCATTAACCGCGAAAAACGAGGGATCACTGTAGTTTTGTTCCACACAGGTGGGTGGGGCCTTGCAGGGCAGGAACCAGGCCAGGGGCCTCCCACATGGGAGGAACGCCCCCTCAAGCCAGGGCTGAATGGGGGTGGGGTGGAGGTGGGATGAGAACCAAGCTGGGGCCTCCCACATGGGAAGCACACCCCAGTTCAGCATGTGGGTCCACACGGGCCAAGGATTTGATCCTTGGTTGCCAGGGCTGCAAAGCAAGAGCTTAACCTACTGAGCCATTCCGGCTTCCCCTTGCTATACACTTATTATATACCTAGTATGTTATGTGTGTTCACAGAGACACTATTGCATTATTCAAATTTTACAAATAAAGTAAGTGAGGCCAAGAAACACGCTAACTCATCTGTCTCATATTACATAACAAATAGCTATTACATAGCTAACCAACACAAGAGTAATAAAAGAAAAAAAACAGAAAAAAGATTTTTCAGTGATCATAGACTACCTATTGAATAAATGAGCATAAATTGCCTTGAATATAAATCTCTACTATCATCAAAATTAGCTAGAAATTATTATTGTACCTTTCTCATTTGTAATGAGAAAAATAAACCACAGAATAAACACATGTGCTGTGAGAAAGCCAAGAGTTGAGTTCCTGACATGGAAAATAAATGAATGGTTTACTTATTACCTTCAGGTATATGAAGTCCCACCATCCAGAGGAGGCAGGGACTTTGTGCCTTATTCTCAGAGTTGGTTAAAAGAAAGGATGTTTAAATTACAGTAGGATAAAAATCAGTTAGACATAACACAGAAACTTCATGACACGAAAAGTTATTTTGTGATTAAACAGACTATCAAGAGAGGTCTTAAAATCTTTCTCCCTAGAAAGTATCCCCAAAGACTGACTGACAATTCATTGCCTTTATACTATTAGTGTGGCTTCCATCCTGAGGTTCTGATAGTTTTATTGTTGGATTTCTTTTCCCTTTCCATGTGTCTAAATAATATGGCAAAGCCTCCTAATCTTTTCAATTTACAAAGTTATTGGGTTTTCAGTTTCCCCCAAGGAAACCCTATTCTTAAGCCATTCAGAAAGCAAAATAGCCTACAGAGGCAGATAGGAGTAGATTCAAGGGGGCTGTTTTTGGTTTGAAATTTCTTTCTTTGAGTGACATGTAACTCTAAGTCTATTATCAGTCAGTTAAGGAGAAAGGGCTAGCAGAACGCACCCCCACTCCTACCCCAAGGAAAGCAGAGTTCATTTCATGGACATAGATTGAACCTGGCAGCACAAATAAACCCTGAAGTATATAATACCACCTTAATTATTACCTGGAAATGAAAATAATAGGTGACTTTGGGCATTATGCTGGGAATCACAGCTTCTATAAAGGGCCTGATATACTCACAGCAATCACTTCACTCTGCCTGCTACTATTTAGTGTATGAAAATTCTCACCTCATTCACTGTGTACATGCCTGTTTGTGTCCATTAGACAAATACATTGGGAAAACGTAAACTTTGAGAAAATAACAATCCTTTTGGTATTATGTGTTTTTAAGAAGCTTTTTTTCTTTTTTTTCAACCAAAGTAGATCATGTTTTGGCCAAGGCAAAGAGGACAGAGAGATCAGAGAATGACTAAATGAAATCTTCCATTTCTTTTTCCCTCTGGCTTTCAGAGCAGGGACTATTCACATAGCCAATGACATGGCTTCACAGAGGACCTCATTCATCCTCACAACTGGCAACGAACTCTCCCTCAGCCAGTGGAGCTGTGGAGGCAAATGCTGACCCTCAGGCCAGGACAGCTCAGTTCACAATCTCCTGTTTCTCACAATGATTAAGACTGGAAGTCAAAGCTGACAGATGTATTATTCAGAAAAACAGTTTCAGCACCAAGTAAGAGACAAGTGTTCAAGATCCTGAGATGTAACAACAATGATATCAGTAACCTAATGTATATAGGGCAATTCACAATGCAACAGACCTTAATTTCCTATAAGCATAGAAGCCTGTTGTTACTTAAGACATTTCTAGGGAGCTATTGAACAGATGCCCCACTTTTAAAAAAGCAAATCCAAATCCAACCAAACAAAGATAATTTTGTCATCTTAAAAAGATTTTGTGAGTTGGAAACAGTATTTGCTTCTTTCCATGGAACATTTTTACTGAAATTTGCTCTGATGAAGCTAAGTAGTTAGAGGGTTAAGATCTTTTATTGCTTTATTGTTTACCTTTCAGTCTATGTGTGAATCTTGAATATACGTAAATTAAAACATATGCTGCTTCCTGTGGCTTTCAAAGTATTGCGTGCTTTGACTCCTGCTGGCCTCTCTAGCTTCTTTTACCTACTCTCCTGCTCTGTTATGCTGCAACCATTCTGGCTTTCTTTCTAATAGTAGTCACACCAAGACATTTCTCATGTGGACCCTCTGTATGTCCTGTTTCCTCCACCAGGGAGGCCATTTCCCCAAATCTTCACCTGCCAGGCTGATTCTCCTCTTCCTGGTCTCAGCTCAGATGTCACCTTTTCCATAAGTACACTTAACAGATGTCTTCATCTCATTTGTCCATCATATGCCCCTCCTGATTTCTTTTAAAGCACATACATGATCTGTAATGGTCTTTTTTTCCGTTTGTTGATTTATCACACACCCCATTTTAATGTCAGCTCCGTGAGGATGTCCAGTCTTCCTCACTGCTCTCCCCAGTGCTTAAAACAATCCTTCACAAGAGAGAATGATACCCAGATTCTCTTAAGCCCATGTACAAAGCCTAGGAGTATATCCATCCTGACACAAGGCCAAATGATAGTCACATTACGCACAGATACACACAATGGTC
The DNA here is from genome assembly GCA_004027555.1 of Craseonycteris thonglongyai. NCBI lineage: Eukaryota > Metazoa > Chordata > Mammalia > Chiroptera > Craseonycteridae > Craseonycteris > Craseonycteris thonglongyai. Next base: position 4,614 of record PVKE010008379.1, on the reverse strand, counting down.
ATCCTTACTTCCCTTATCTTTTTGGGTACTTTGACCTTCCTAGTGAGAAGATTGGTAAAACAAAAGTGGAAAAACCTAGGATGACAACATGATTGTTGACAAACACAAAAATCATTCCTTCCATGCCTCAAGGACTGTTATACCCTGTGGTGCCTTAGGCCTGTCTCATTTCAGGGACATCCATTAAAGAAAAGACTTTATCCTTCAGCTATGCCATCATGAACTTAAATTTGTGGAAACAAGCATTATCTTTTCCCTTCATTCCTTCTGCAGAGTTTAAAGTAATGTCAGTTTCTTATGCTCTCAAATCCAAAGTACTTCATCAGCATCTATAATTATAGGTGTAAATATTCCAGAGCTAGGTAAAATCCTCTAAATTCTACCTGACTACTAAAATACATAGAAAGATATTTACATTGCCAAATTGATTCAAATCAAACAAGTATAGTCAATTCTCCTTTATCTCAGATTTTGTACTTGCAAATTTGTCTAGTTACTAAAATTTATCTGTAACTCCCAAACCAGTACTTGCTGCACTTTTGTGGTAAGCTACTCAAGAGCACAGCCTTGGCCTGATGCACTGAAATCAAGGCAACTCTCCTTTTTGGTTTCACTCTGTACAAACAAGTGTCTTTTCTTGCAGTTTATTTAGTGCTGTGTTTTTGTTTTCGGTTTGTTGGGTTTCTTGTTTGTTTGCTTGGTTTGTTTGTTTGTTGCATTTTTGTGCCTTTTGTTGATGATTTTGCTGTTTAAGAATAGCCCAAACATCCTGCTGAAAATCTGTCTAGTGTTCCTAAGTGTAAAAGGGCTATAATGTGCTTTATAGAGAAAATACATATATTAGATTAATTTTGTTTAGGCATTAGTTACGGTGTTTTTGGCAATGAGTTCAATGTAGTTTATCAACAGTGTATCTTAAATAAAGTGTCAGAAAGGGAAACACACATAAAACAAGGTTATGTATTGATCATTTGATGAAAATGTCACCAGAGGCTCACAGGAACCTAACTATGTTTCCCCAAGAGTAATGCCTCTGTATTTTGCTAGTTCAATGTTGACAGCGATGTTATAGAATGTAACTACTGTGAATAATGAGAATCAGCTATACATACTTCTTAGGGAAGAAATATTAAACTCTTCTGAAGAGTTATGAGACTAGCAATCGCCCCAGTACTTCTATCATCAGAAAGTGTACAAATCAATCTTCCAGAATCTTATCAGAAAAAAATATTTTTTAGTGCACTGCAGTTTACCTCCCCCCGCTCCCCCAGTAATGTATCATTTGTGTGGCTCTCTTTTCAGTGTGCTTTCATTTTCTGAGACTAGAAATCATATGCATTGTCAATAACAACAGCAACAGAGTAAGGAAAACTTAACAATAAAAAAATAAAAAAAAAAGCCCTAAGTCTCTAGCTCTGTTTTTTTTTTCTAGCAAATATAATTAATATTTTTTTTTCTACTGGGTACTCCTATTTGATCATTAAGGGTATTATCTGTTAAAACATATAGGAAGCCTTAACTTGGCTGAATTTTAGAGTTAAGAACCTACAAATGAAGCTTATCGTCCAACTAATGATGTGCAACTATAGAGACTGCTCTGAGTCCTCTACCTTCTCTCTGTCTCTTTCTCTTTCTTTCTCTCTGTCAAAAGAAACAATAAAAATAAATATTAAAAAAAATTTTTTGCAGATCTTAAAGGGAAATCTGTTTTCAAATTGAATGCTGTGTAGGATGAAGGGAAATGCACATGCAGGCATATTATTGTAAAACTCTAAGAGACTAAAGATAAATCCTGAAAGCTTCCAAAAATAAACCAATAAACATATAAAAGAACAAGAATTAGACTTTTAAACAACATGTGATAATAGAAAGTAAGTGTATAATTCAGAGGTATGCGGTCATTTGGCTTCCCTGGGCCACATTGGAAGAGGAATTGTCTTGGGCCACACATAAACGCTAGCTGATAAGCTAAAAAAAGAACTTGTAAAAAAATCTTGTAATGTTTTAAGAAAGTTTACAAATTTGTGTTGGGTCACATTCAAAGCTGTCCTAGGCCACATGTGGCCTGTGGGCCTCAGGTTGGACAAGCTTGGTGTTATTTCTTCCAAGTCTAAGGAAATGTGATTTTCATCCTAGCAATCAATATATCCTGTAAGGCCTTAGATATCTATATCTGTTTTTCTATCTATCTACTTATAGAGAAGAAAAGAGGAGAGAAAATAAAAGGTTTTATTATTTTAAGAAAATAAAATAATTTAAGTGATGAAGGGAAGTGGAATTAAAGCATATGAAGAAATAAGGCAAGAATTGGAAAGGTATGTGATCAATAAGGAGAACAGTGCTGTCCCTGACTGTCAGTTGTACGGGGTGCTCAAGAACAGTCAATCTAGATTGCATAAGGAGGATGGAAGAAAGTCTTTGGAGAGACTAGAATTGATAAACTAGTAAGAGCCTACAAATATATTAAATCCACAAGAGGAAATTTGGGAATTTCAAATATCCAGGAAAGAAACATAGAACGGTATTTGGCTCTGCAATACAAACAGTCAAAAAGTTATATATAATTATTTTTAAAAGTTACTGTTTTTCAGCCATCGCAATAAATCTATATCCAATGTATGTAAGACCAGTTATAAATACACAGTGGAATGTAAATGTTCTCAATCTTGACTCAAAAATGTTATCAATTCATAAATTAGGCCCTTGAAAGATAACATCTATAACTATTTAAAAAACTATGGTATCAAGTATATTAGTATAAATTATAGTGAAAACAACAAAGAAATGTAAAATGAAGTATGTAATTATGTTGTTAATATAGAGTTAACCACTAGAAGAATTATAGACATGGTTAAGAGTAGTCATCTCCAGGGAGAGACTATAAAGATAGTTAAGGACAGGCAGAGGCAATTTGTTTTCCGTTCTGTCTCTCTATATTATAAGTGTTAAATGTGTGCAGATACATTGGAGGAAAAAAAAATTCCAGAAACAAACATATTTGAAACAATACTTTTAAATAGTCTTATAAAAAACTGAAAGGAAAAAATTATAAACTAGGGCAAAATTAAATCGTTTTGATTGGCAAAGGTTTTATACCTGTTGAATACACTACAAATATTCAACACTATTCTGGACACAAGGACAATTAGTCTCTACTCCCTTGACTTTGGGCATGGTCATGTAAACATGATAGTTCTCAGTAATGGAATGGAAGGTGAAGTGGCAGGATCCTTGTCCTGGCCAAAGCATTTAATTGTTGGATGTGGAACTCCCTAGCTCGGTCCTCCACAACCACAGTGATCTTGGATAAATAATTCATACAGTTTAATGGGGAAAACCACCAAGATGGCAATGAAAATTGGACAAAAGATTATAATAAAAAAACTTGTAAAAGAGGAAACATAAATGTATAACATGAGAAACTGTTTTATGTAACAAAAATTTTTAGCTATCAAATGTATACAGACCTAAAAATGCAACAATGATGCTGAGGATCTGTTTGATCAGACTTTTTCATAGACTGTTGATTGGATTATAAATTGGAATGAATTCCTTTAGTATATATCAAAAATAATTAACAAAATGCTTTGTGGCCTTTGAGCCAGCAATTATACTTCAGTCGTCAGCAATGAGAAAAAATAAATATGCAGAATGATTTTCATTTACAGTAATGTTTTATAATGGATAAAAAAAGGATTCAAACAAAATCTTCAAAAATGTGATATGGTTAAATTATGGAATGAATATAATGAAACTATGAAAATTGATTTACAAATGGCTTTATGGTCATCCAAAAATGTTTCAGGTATGATATTAAGTACAAAGGCATGGAAAAAGAATAAATGTAAATATTAACAAATGATTTCTCAGGTAAAATTAGTGATTTTTAAATTTTTTGTGTTTTCCAAATTTTTTGCCTTAATATGTTACCTTTATAATTAGAAAAATATTCTAATTGGAGCTTTAGTTTTTATATAAAACAAAATAAAGCAAAGTTTTTATATTAATTTTGAAAGAATAAATAAACATGTCCTGAATTAAATTCATCTAAGAAATGTTATAACATAAAGGAGTCCTCAGAAAACTTAGAAACAAAAAAAAAGTAAACAGAAACTGAGAAAATTATGATTAAAGAGTGTTTTGAAATATAAATTTGCCAAAGAATATTAAAAGTAAATGGAAATCTAATGCAAACTTTGAGGTTTTAAGTCTAAATAAAAATTTTTTATGACCTATATTTATAGCCATTTAGACACAAGTGAACATAGAATATAGGAAATCAGAAGCAATCCTTTGAAAGAGAACAGGGTCTTTGTTCCATAAGTATTTTTGAAAAACCTGCTTCCTTAGTCTACCTTCATCCTCTCCATTACAATGGCCAGAACTGCAGTATACACACCTGTTAATAGTGCATCATGCAGAAAAAGCATTCGACAAGATACAACACCTGTTTATGATAAAAACACTGAATAAAATAGGAATTGAAGGAAAATATCTCAACATAATAAAGGCCATATATGACAAACCCTCAGCAAATATTATACTGAATGGGGAAAAGCTGAAGCCTATTTTCCTAAAATCAGGAACAAGACAGGGATGCCCCCTGTCACCACT
>PVKE010008378.1:0-47885 GCA_004027555.1 Craseonycteris thonglongyai | reverse complement strand
CTCTGACTCTGGCCAATCTGAGCAGGCTTTTTACTAGAACACAGTGTAGCTTCGGGTACAGAACATGTATAATTTGCATGCATAAAAAGCCTGCTTGGATTGGCTGAGTTAGAGAGGCGGTCCGAGCAGCCTTGCAGTGATTGGTGTGGGATCGAGTTGGAAAATTCGTTTAGCGGCATATCCAGACGATTTTCGGGATATACTCGGCATATAAGACGACCCCCGATTTTCGGTTGACTTTTTTCGTTTCAAAAGTCGTCTTATACGCCGGAAAATACGGTATTTTTTTTGAAGATAAGAAATTACATGCTTAATAATACTATTCCCCATGAGTAAGGACAGAGGAAAAGAACTAGCAGATGGTTTTCACAGCCATATTACTTGTCAACTCATCACCATTTTCTAATAATTAAGGTTTTATAATACTCAAATTCTAGGAGAAACCCAATAGTACAGTTACAAAAGTATCAGATTGCAAACCAACAATCTTTTTCTTTGAAAACAGGAAATCAGACGAAAGGTTAATTTAAAAAAAAAGAGATCTTTAGACAGATCAAACCATGACACTGCATGCCCAGAGTCACTGCAGCTCAGTCTCTATCTAAAATAGTCTAACTCCTGACACTCTGCTATGAAAGCCTTTGACAGTCCTCTACCCTGATTTTTCACAATTCATTGGCCAGACTTCCCTCTGCCTGTGATACTCTCAGGTGCCAAGCACCCTCCCAAGCTCACTCCATTAACTTCTCACAAGCCCTCTGTGAGGTGGATGCTAACGCGTCCTCCCTGAGTGGCAAACAGGAGACTGAGACCCTGAGACCTGATGTCATTGCTGAGTTTGGCTTTCTCTTCTACATAATGCCCCTCTGGTAGACACATCAAGTTCCTGAAGCTTCTTAGCCTGGCTCTCAAGGTGAGGTTTGTGTGCCAACCACTTACACAAGCATTAAAATTCAGGCTCCCTGGGCCGACTCGGGCCCATAATCTGCGTCTTAAACAAGCTCCCTGGATGTTTCTTCCTAGCACATTGGCTTCTCCAGAGCTGCCCAAGACTGCCTCCCTTCTGTGCCTGGATACCAGGCTTGCACATCCCTTTTCCTGATGAACTAGGGAACAATAGATTGGGGGATTCAGGACACTCAGAAGTCACTCATGGAGAAAGGAAAGGGGAAGTGAGCCTGCCAGAAACCTCCCCTAGTAGCCAGGCCTGAGGCTCCCACCTGGCCTTCCAAACAACACTGCTATTCCTGGGACATCCGCAGGAGGCAAAACGAATGAAGCTCTAATGGTATAATCTCAAGAACCAGGAGGAAGAGTCTGGCACATCCGTAAAGGAAGAGAGGGGAGGCGTGGCAGAACCCAGGCTTAACCACAGGTGTGCCCTGGCAGGAGCGCTCACCCATCTCCAGTCAGTGACCCTGTGATACCTGTTACTGTAGGCATTGCCGGGAACCCACATAGTGTGAGCTGGGAAGTTCTCCTTCTCCAAGAAGTGGGGGGTAGGTAAGGGGGTGCCAGCTCTGAAGCTTGTCAGATCTGATTGCTCCTCACCCCCACCCCACCCCACCTCACCCTCCCTCTCTGGGTTGTCAGCCGAGCACAAGGTAAAGACTCCAGCTGCCTGGCCCTCATGATGGATGCAGCCCACAACTGCCCCACAAGGAAGAGGGAGACAAGCAAAGGCCCAGCACCTTATGGTCTGCAGCGTGCCCTACCTTCCACCTCAGTGTTATGAAAGAGCTGTTTCTGCCTTGGGGCCTGACAAGCATCACTCAGCTATTTGGTAACAGAGCCTGCTTTCCTGTGGTTTGGGTGGAAATGACTGCCTGTCTCTCTAAGCCAACCTCAAAGCTCAGACCTGGCAAAGTGCTCCAGCATCCTGGTGACCACAACTGATTCAGTCATGGCCACATGGACAAACCATTCATATCACAGCTGTCCCTAAAAGTGTGCTACGGGTATTGGGGGAAAGACACCCTCTCACTCCACCATCTTGATCAGAACCAAGTGAAGCTAAAGGTGCCGGGGACCATCTTTCCCACCACGTGGGGAAAGCCTGCTGAGAACGAAGCCACCACAGAAAAGGAGCCTCAGCTGGAGCTGCCCTTCAAACACTGGGTCCAGCAGCAGCCCAACACCTGGGGCCAGAGTCCCTCCCCGCATTTTAAAACTAACTTGAATTAGGTCTCTGTCACTTGCAGCCCAGAGTCCTGGGTGTCTTCATCATTTTATGCACGCTAAAAACAACAAAGGAATTTGATGTTTAATTTATTATAAAATAATTTCTAGATTTTAACAAGAAAATTCATGCCTGAGATAACCAAAATTAACTAAATGACCAGTATGTGTCTGTTTTATTATTTTTAAATAATGAAAAATTTCATTGATTAGTACTTTGTTCAAGATAGTAAAAGAGTCACAAGTTCAAGTATTATATTAACTGTACATACCTTTAGGGAGTCCCGTATCTTGAATGGGATATTTGTCTGACTGTAGAAACCAACAGAAGAGGAAAGTTATTTTTAAATACCACAGGCACATATAAGATCAAAGTGAAAAGAAAGCTTTGTCTTGGGAGAGTCATGGTTTTAATTTAAAACCTCGCAAGTTTTTAGCCCTGGACTTACCATAGCTTGTTTGCATTCTCAATTTATAGAAATGAAATCAAAGTTGATGAGAAGTTACTGTTAAAACATGAAACAAAGTACGCTTCCTAATTTCCTTAGCTCTGACCACTAAACCACACTTCCTCTCTTACCTGCAGTGCTATTCTCTCCATTTTCTACAGTTTAAAATTGAGGTGCATTTGTTTTCATGATTATAGGGACATAACCATTTTGTCTCACTATCTCTATGGTATCCATTTGGGTCAACAAGTATGTGTTTCGGCAGTACTCACTGTTGTAGCACCCTGTCCGGGGTTGACTAGAATGGATTCAAAAGGCAACCATCCTATAGGTTGCACAGAGATCTACAAATCACTTATCAGATTCTGCAGTGGTTAACTAGCAGCCATGAAAACAAATAACTCAGGTCTTCAAGATACCGAAGGGCCTTGTGAATCACCAAAGACTTAAAGACACTGAATTTAATTATGTTAAGTATATTTGATGTCATTTAGGTAAATTATAAATTAGTTCATCAGAATTTATCATGGCTCAGTGCCAGGAACCAGCCTAGATGAACGAAGTCCCTGAGTTTGAGCTGTGGGAATTAAAGACAGACCAAATGGCCAGCCGATTGTCCTCAATAGGAGCAGCCCCGAATAGCTTTATTCAATCACTTATATAGCCAAGGTTTATGTCATTGCAAGGAACAGGCAAATGTCAGGCATTAGCATAGCAAAGCAGGATGTGAAAAGATCTTTACAGGAGGTAACAGCCCCTTCCAGTAAGGGCTTTGACATATAGATCATGGGCCATCATGTCAAGCTATATATACCACTTTTCTATATCTAATCACCCAATTACCCCCTAAGAGAGATGAAAGGGGGGATTGAGGCTTTGCCATCAAGGCCCCAGGCCGGTCCCTCCTATTAGGCCCAGGCAACTGAGGCTTTGCCATCGAGGTCCCCCGAAACCTTTCTGTTCAGGATCACGACCGGCTCCCAACAGCTCAGCAGATCAAATCCTCCAATCACTCTGAAAAGAGGAATGTGTCTCACACTATATGCACAGTGACACCTGTAATATTGTCAAAGGCACTGATTTGATCATAAGCAAGTGGCAGTACCACACAGGAGAGAAGGGTGATTTCATACAAATCAGTCAGCTTGTAGAATGGGGATAAAAATGGCTGCCCCAGGGTCTTAGAGGTTGTGTGGAAGGTGAAGAACAATGTGTATGAAGCCTTTGGTCAAGTTGACACACCACAGTGGTTATGGGAAGGTGGGGCGGGTGTCCAAAGCCAGCTGTCAGGTTTGAATCCCAGGCAGCTGCTCCAAGTTGGACAGCTGATGTCACTCCCTGAACCTCAGTGTTTCACCTATAAAATGGGCAGTGCCCACCTTATCAGGCTGTTGTGGACATTAAATGTGGTAACAGAGGTCAGTCAATGGCACGTACCCATCTGACATACAGGCAGAACTCAGTTACCATACAACACCCTCTTTTTTCCTTCTTTCTCAAGTTAGATATTTTGAATTTTGAATGCTGAAGAAGGGGTAATTAAACATAGATAGCACTAAAGGGAGACAAGTAGACAAAGACCTTGCATAATCTAAGATCACTTCTAGTAGGTACAAAATCTGAACAAAGTCTAATACCACTTTTAGCTTGGAGAAACCCAAAGTTTATTATGCCACAGATATTACCATAATAAAGAAACTCATCTTGGGAAAAATCTCATTTGGGAGGTTACTGATCTTCATGGATATACTGAGTAATAAATGTAAAGAAATAAGAAAGGGGGGAAAAGAAAAACAAGAAGTCATTGCCATTAGTATAAAATTTGTAACCTACCACGTTGAAGGATAAAGTGCTAGGGTCGGTGTCTTCTACTGGCTCCTTCACTACATGATCTGTAAAAAACAAAAAAAAAAACAAATAAAGAGCATTTTCTTTAAAAGCACAAATGTGTCCTCTGTTCATTGTCTTCATGTAGATGCAAGTTACCACTGCCAGACTGGAGAACTGACTTTCAATCATTAGTGGAGACAAAAGAAGGATGCATTCAAATTGCCTCAAGAAAGAAATTAAAAAATAAATAAATAATTTTAAAAAATTTAAAAAGAAAGAGATTAAGATAAACATTATTTATATATATATGAACAGTTTACTTATAAATATCAACTAATACCCAGAATTACAAATAACCACAAGTTATGCAAGCATATTAACAATGCTTTTGCATATTAGATTTGATTATATCTTGAAGCAGGAATGATTTCATTCTGACTTCTGATTCTTTCCTTATTTCCTACTCTTTGGCCATTCATTTTTATGAATTTAAGATATTAAGTGTTTGGATGTGGTTCATGTAAAATAGTAAAGTCAAAACTACCTCACAGAATCTTTATCAAATAAACAGTGATTTTGATTGCTTAATATTTTTCTTATGTTTTATCACTTATTGTATTTAAGGAATTTAATGAGAAAATATAGAAAAAAAATCGGCTACCACTAGATATTATGAACTTGTACAAATTAGAAAAAACTCCCCCTTTCTGGAAAATTATCTTAATAAATAATCATATGTGTCTGAGTGGAAACCTCTAGATTTGCAGTGTGTAACCTGCAAAACCCTAGGTGGCAGCCTTGGGCTAGTCAAGGTCCCACTTCCATTTCTGCCCAGTCTTCAGGAAGTACACACTGTGGACCAGGCACTGGGTCCAGGGAACATCTCTGGGGACCCAAACAAGCATGCAGGATGACCTGCTGGGGTCATTTATTTGTCTGTTCACCCTGAGGTTTCCCCTCTGAGGGTGGGCATTCCATAGCCTGTTGCAATGTCTGAAGGAGAAGTGGTGTGAAGAGAACATCTCTGCTTATTTTATGACAGCCTACAGTCACCAGAAAGGAGGTGGCCCAGAGAAGTGGAGCGAACGAAGAGAGCTTTGTCAGTGTCCTTCCTTGGAGCAGGGACAGACATCTGCAGCTCTGTGAGGCAGGGGGACTGTGCCCTGGTCTCGGTAGAGCCCAGGTGGCACGTCCACATCAGGGAATGCATGGAAGGGGTAAGCCCTGGGTCTCATTGTCACAGCTCCAGCAAGAAGACCCACAATTTGTGTCTGGCACAAAAAGAAACAGAGGGCTGCTGGATCTCAAGGGTCTCCACAGGCATGGACAAGGAGAACATCAATTCCTATGCACTAAAAACTCAAGGCCCCTCCCTCGTTTCCCAAGCATGGAATCCTCTCAGATCCCTGTGTGACCCTAAGGAGGGGCCAGAGCCCCAATTCATACTGAAATGGAATTTCCTGCCAGACCAGTGGACTATAGACTCAGATTCAGATTTAAAGAAAATAAGAATAGTATGCTAACTCCACCCTGAGTTTACAGTACTCCTGCTGTCCGAGTAACAGGCAATTATTTCACAGAACACTGTGGATTAAACATGGAAACAGTAGGACCCATCCTGAGTGCACAGTGGGAAGAAGGAGGGCATGCAGGGGCGCCTGCCTAGGAATTCGTATCTGAGTCTGGATGGAAAAGTTGAAGCTAGCAAGAAAAAGGGGTCGGAAAGTGAAAAGCATTCTAGGCAGAGGGAACAGCATGGGCAAAGGCCTAGAGATGAGAAATAACACGACACATGAGCTGCTTCACACAGGTCCAGCCAGCATTTTGTTTCCAGTTTTTTCTTTCACTACTTATCACATTCTGGTTCCTGGTTGGGCAGAGGGTGATGGAAGCCAGCACTAAGTGGCCTCAAGTGGTCCCTTCTTCCCTCCTCCAGTACAGTTCCATCTCAACTATTTCATGTTCAACAAAGTGTATGTGCCTGGATGATAACACTTTAAAATATTATTCACACCAGGGGATTATATTGTAGCAGGTATCAACAGTGGACTTTCAGGTCAACAGGCTATGAAGGACTAGCGTGCTGGGGTGCAGAAGAGGTGGGGAGAGGGTAAGGTGACCAGATTTTAACATTGGTAGAGCGGGACACCATTGACCGGGGGGGAGGGGTTCTTGATTAAAAATTTGGTCTATTTCCCGCCGTACCCTAGCTTGTTGTGCATTCTTTCCAAAAATCGGGTTTTTAAAACGCTGCGGGACGTGGGACAAATTGTTAAAAATCGGGACTGTCCCGCCAAAAGCGGGACCTCTGGTCACCCTAGGAGAGGGGGTTTCTAAATGAGCCTGACAGCATCCTGGGTAGATATGTCCACTAGGTTCCCTGACCAGTTAAGCCTGTTTCCTACAGACAAATTCGTATGAGAGGAAAAGAGAAGACAGCAGGGAGAAAATGGAGGACATGGCAGAACTACACCAAAGGCAGCAGAGAGGATGAACACAGGGCAGTTACCAGGAAGGGACACTGGGCTTAGGGTGCAAGCCTGTGTCAACTGCATGCCACTGACAGCTAATGGTCTGGCCTTGGACAAGCCCAGCAGTCTAGCCGACCTTGGATGACTCATGTAAGCGTTGGCAGCTTCCTCTGTCATATCAGGGGCCCAGGCCTCTGGTGCCCACACTCAACTGATCACCGTCACTCTGGTCAGGCTAGGTTTGGGAACCCCCAGGCAGGATGAACTTGCACTCCCCCTCAGAGCTGACCCAGCTCTGTGACATAGCGTGTCTCAGAGGGTTCTCAGGAAGACCCAGGCAGGCAGCAGGGCTTGGAGGCACCAAGTCTCTTGCTTTGGTCTGAAATCCCAGAGTATAAAGGGAGGGCCACTGGAAAGAACACGCAGAATTCAGGTTTTCTGTTTCCTGCAGCATGACAGCAAAGTGAGAGCGCAATCAGGAAAGGCAGAGTGTTCAGGTACTGGAGGCACTTTCCAGCCGTTGGTGTCAAGGCGGATGGCTGTGACTACGTCCGCCTGAGCTGTGGATCAGGCTGTGGGTGTAGTCCCTCCATACATATTCTCACCAGTCCATTCACAGACCCAGGCCACTGTGCACCAAAGCAGTTGTCTGGGGGCCAGGTGATGCTGGTTATGTGAGACTGCTCTAGAAGTAGGAAGCTGTCCTAACACATTGCAGAGAGATCTCGGAGCTGCATGTTTGCCACATTATTAAGTATAAAACCCAGCAGTTTACTTAGAAGCTTTAAAAGGTTTATTTCTACAGGCCCCAGCTAACAGGCTGAGCTGCAGGCAAGGCTCTGGTATCAGACAGAACATTGGGCACAGAGAAGCTGAAATAGAAAGGGGAGCATGCCAACTCTGAGGTGGCCAAACCAGCAGCCCCCAGGAACATCCTCTGGCTCCTGGCTGCAGCTCCATGGTCACCGGCAATGCTTTGTCCCTAAGCTGCCTCGAATTTCCCAGATGGGTCACTCTAAACAAGGGGGTCAAGAGGTGAAAAGAAAAAAAAAGAAAAAAATCCAGAGACTATCATATCAGATCCTGGAAAACTGATTTATAGAGCTAAAACTCATGGAAGGTTGGGGTCTACTGGAAGCAATAGAAAGCAGTGGCGCACTGTAAGGGCAAGTTTTTCAGAGTGCCATTGACATGCCAAAAAATAAATGGAAAGACATACTTGAAGCAGGCACCTGGCCTGCCTCTCAGAGGCCTCAGGTGAGAGAAAAGGGGTAAGCTGCACAGTTACTTCCTTCTCTGACAAGTACCTCATCTGTGATATTCCGGGGTGAAGAGAGAGACTCCGTGTCCTTCCAGCCTTACAAGGGCATGCACGAGTGCTGAGAAGTAGTGGCCCCACGGTTATGAGGGCACCTCCACGTGGAAGGTTACTATGACACAAGAAGCCCCATTCACAGCACCGACTCGTTATGCACTCAAAGGCCCAAACTTCAGCAATAACAACTAGAGCTCCCACTTACCTGGTGCCCACCTGTGCTGCCTGGTTGGCACACAGTCTTGGCTCATACTTGTAGTAGCCCTGAGAAAAGTCCAAGTGTCCCCCCCCCTTTATATATTGAGTGCCCAAGGTCACAAGGTAATGAATTTGGACCTGGGACTTTGTCTTCAAAATGCCAGTTTTCCACTAGCATTTCCACTACCTTCAGGTTCTAGATGTGCTTCGTGCACTGACCACCTGACAGGGCTCTCCTGGGGAGAATCTCTATGTCCAAATGTCCCCTTTTTATAAGGGTACCAGTCATGCTGGATTAGAGCCCACTTTAATTATCTCACTTTAACTTGACTACACCTGTAAAGACTATTTCTAAATGAAGTCCCATTCAAAGGTTTGGGGATTAGGATGCCAACAACATTTGCGGGGAGGACACAGTTCAACCCATAACAGTCCACTCTCTGGACCCCCAAATTCATGTCCTTCCAACGTGCAAAATACATTTGACCGACATCCCACCATATCATTCCAGGATCAACTCTAAATCCAGAATCTCATTTCTCATCTCTCACTTAAAGACCAGATCTCATCGTCTAGGGACTCAATCTCAGGACCTGGGAACTGTGCAGCATCACCCAGCAGCCTCAGTGGAAGGAATCCTAGCACACCACCCAACACAGACACGGGTGAGCCACCCCACAGCCGCGCTGTCACCTTCTGACAGCTGCCTTTATTAGTCCCATTTGATAAGGGCCAATAGTTCCTAGAGACAGTGTCTCCAAAGAAGTTCAAATGTCTGCTCTAAGGATGTCCTTTCAGAGAAAAAATAATAATAATAAAAAAAATAAAGAGGGAACATGTCAGTTTCCCAAGGGTGGGGTGTTTTTTGCTTTCTAGTGAATAGTTAAAGGCAATCTCTGAACTTGTGCTTTCAGAGTTAATTTTTCATGTTATTATTTTTCTGTGCCATAGCTTTTCTTTTGACCCGCAGCTATCTGCATTAGATTATAAGGACACTGAGGGTGCTAACCATATTCAAGGTCATGAACGCTCTCAGCACAGAACCACTGTGGGTGGTGCTGACACTGTTCATCTTCCTCTCTCTTTTTTTCAGCAGCTCCTTCTGTCATCCTCAGACCTCAGAGCAGGGGCTAAAGCTGAGTAAAAAAAAAAGGGTGGGGGGGGGTCAAGAAAGGGTGCTCCTAGCATTACATGTGTCAGTCACTTTCGTTCTGGCCCTTGTGCCTACAGAGAGGATCAAACTGGAGGGACAAATGAAGGGGAGAAGGAGCAAAGAGATGGAACAAAGGGACCAAAGAAGAGGTTTAAGTGCATGGAGAAAGGAGAAAATGTAGAAGGAAAAAAAAATGAAATGGGCATTAGAGAAACCCACAGGAAGGGGAGGAGAGAAAGGAGGAGAGAGAAAGGAAAACCAGCTGGACAAAGAAGTGGCTGATGCAGCTTTTCAAACAAGTGTGCTGCATTGCAGTGGGTCCCCTGGGAGTCCTGGGTTCAACTCCCAGTGCTCTTAGGGCTTGTGAGGAAGAAGGATTGCACCTCGAATTCATCTAAGCTCACAGAGGGGCTGGGAGGGAGGGTGAGAGCTGTGTTGCCACCTACAGGGCTGTCAGTACTGGCTGGGCTGGTCTCTAGGGCCAGGACTAGGGGTGGGGAACAAGCCCCACTGTGCAGCTCAAAGGAGACCCTGGGAACAAGGGGAGGACATCACTGATGTTCTGGCTGGCAGTGAGGACTTAGCTCATTGCAAGGAAGCAATGAACTGCACCATCACTTCAACCGAGCCTTTCAAAGCCTTTTTGTCTTAATATCTGCATGAACAAGAACCAGATTTTACTCACATTTGACAGGCAATTCTGACTCCATGTTAAGATTGCTGACTAGTGGTAGAGTGTGAGATAGCAACACCATGACCAGCATGACGTATTGTCAATTTTCTTCGTGTAAAGAGGTGTTTATTTAATCAAGCTCCTAACAGTACAATCTTATATATATATATCATATGTATTATATATTACATGTATTATATGTTATATATACCACTGTGGCATGCATGTGGATATACAAACATCTTTTTTAACATTACAAGGTAAACTCAATTCACATATCTAACTTGAGGAATGAGTTCCTCAGATGCTATTAATAATATGGAAAGAGCTTTTTCTGCCCACAGTGTGAAGCATATGGGGTTAAATTTTCTTTTATTCCTTCACTGAGGCAATTAAGTATTCAGCCAGCACTTACTACCTGCTGCGTACTATGCAAGTGTTTGAGGCATTGGCTGAGTAAAATAGAAGTGCACACCATCCAAAAACTTTAAGTCTAATGAGGGAGATAGTGGTGAAATAATCACGGCTGGCGACAGTGATGCGTGCCTACAGGGAGAGTCCAGGGAGCACCAGGGTGTCTAACCTGGGGCTTGATCCACATCACTTTTGAGCTGAAATGTAGGATAAGGAAATGATGACTGGAGTGGGTACAGGTGAAGGAAGCCCTCCAAGTAGCAGGAAGGACCAGTGCAGAAGCCTGGAGGCAGGAGGTACTGTGGTCTCAAGGTACACAAGGAGGCAGTGTGGCAGCAGCACAGAAAGGCACCATTCGGTTGAGGGGACAGGTAGAGACCAGTGTACAGAGTACAGAAGCAATTTAGGGACTGAGGATTTGCTGGAAAGTCACTGCAGGCGTCTAAGTAGAGGAATGGCAGGGTCTGAGTTGTTTGCCACTCTGGCCACAATTTGGTGACTGGGTTGGTAGAAGGTAAGCATAGGTGCAAAACACCAGCTGTGAGGTGAGTGTAGGAAATCAGGCAAGATAGGCTGAGAACTTGGGCTGGGGTGGGGAAGTGAAAATTTCATTCAACAAGTTCCACATAATAGCACCATCTGTGGCTTCCTTACAGAAATGGAAGGGGCAGGGTGTGCCCTAGAGATTACAGGAACTCTATGAGATGTTAGAAAGAAGAAGCCATTTAGAAACCTTTTTTTTTTTTTTTTAGTGGAGGAACCCTCATCTTATTATCCATAAATTCCAGAGTGGACATAAACATGAGGACCTCTCTCAGATGCCTGGGTATGTTCTTCTACATTTCTGAAACTGACATGATCTCTACCTTAGGAGGCCCCTCCCCTTTTCATAGGAGTCAAAAAGATCTCACCTACAGCACTACTGCCAAAGTCAAGGAACCATTCCCGGCGTAGACACCCTCTCGTCATCACATCCTCCCTTCTCTCATCAGGCCACATACACTGGAATTTCCAAGTCCCTGTTTCAGGTTGTGAGCCCCCATTTGGATGAGTCAAGCTGACTCAGAGACCATCAACACAATTTAGATTCCTCAGTGCTCTCATGGTCATCTAAGATCCTATTAGCCACCCTGGTGGCCTTATCACACTATTGACTCAGAGATTTTTTCAGACATTGTGTGACTGCTAAGCTGTGTTTCCTAGCACCACTTTCTCTGCTGCCACTGATGGGGACAGGGGACAGATTTTACATTTATCCCCACCCAATGGATCCTGATGAAGACCTTTTTTGAATCCCCATCACCATCATCATTTAATGAAACCTGAGATCACTGTTAGTAAAATCTGGCCCAACACCTTTTTTGTTTTTTGATAGCATTAATTTTCCACATCTCCACAGGTGGATGCGGGGCTGCGCAGGGCAGGAACTGGGCCGGGAGCCTCTCGCATAGGCCCCAGCAAGAACTGAACTGGGGGCACACCCCAGTTCAGCACATGGGTCCACATGGGCCAGGGCTGGGATTTGATCCTCGGGTTCCAGGGCTGCAAAGTGAGCACTTAACCTGCTGAGCCATCCCAGCTTCCCCTGGCCTAACACCTATTGCACCTTGTTGATCAAGTTCTCCCAAGCCAGGCAGAGGTGAGTGTAGGCACAGGAGCAGGAAGGTTTTTCCCTTTATGGTAAAACAACAGGTATGGAGAGAGAGGAAAGCTATCCAGACAGTGTATTTATTTTCCATCTCCCATCGATAAACTGTTTACCATTTCCCATTAGAAGTCTAGATCTTTCTTTTAAAATATGCAGAAAACTCCCAAACCCACCACATCACGATGTCAATTCACCCATCTCCAGAAAGTGTTTCCTAACTGCACAAGCAACAAAATATGGACAGAACATTCAAGCTCTGTCCTTACCCAAACCCAGTAACTAAAACAGGAACTGTGTTTACCTAAGCAGTTATATGCGGTTCTGCATCTATGTATCTCCTCTCCCTGCAAGTCTTCCCAACCTCCACAAAACCTCCAGGTATAAATCATTCATTCATTCATTCCTGTGTTCAAATATTCATTGCAGATCGGGCCTATGTATTGGGAGAGCAGCAAGGTCAAGCCTAAGGATAATTTTAAATTCAAGTGAGATCAGAGAACAATCTAGATTTTGGCCTCAGATACAAACACAGTATTTTAAAATAAGGACTGGACTAGCAGCCTCTGTAACAAAGGCTCTACCTGTGGGGTCCCACAGGTGGATCAACTTCTTGGCTTTGTGATGCTAGTTTCTGAAATAGCTGGAGGGCCAACATTTAGAACAAACCCATTTAATACAAGAAATACGAGAAGAGGAGAAATGAGATGGCATGTGAAGGGAAGAAAGGGAGAGCCCAGAGGAAAGGAGTAATCCACCCCTGGCGATCTTTTCTGCCAGAGAGGCTGGCGGAACTTGTCCCAACCTGGCAGCCTGAGTCCAGAACAAAAGCCCTGGGGAGGTGGGAAGCGGGAGGCGCGTCCGGGGCACACGTGAACGATGGGGGAGGGCCGTGGGGGAGGGGCGACCTCGTACCACTGTCCCCTGCCAACCCCGCGCGGACCCCCGGCGGGCGCCCCACAGAAGGGTCGCAGGAGGCTTAGTCCCGACCCCTCGCCGGGGCGCCTCCAGGTGAGCACGCGGCGCGGGGTCACTTTACCTGCGTGCAGAAGGTCGTCCGGAGAAGCCATGGGGCGAGTGGGCAGACGAGCGCCCGAGGGGGCTGGAGGCCTCCAGACCGGAGGGGAGTGCACAGAGGGGGAGGAAGGTCCTGCGGTGCCGACGCCCGGAGTAGGCGCCGCGGCCCTGCGCCCCTCCTCCTCTCCTGCTCCTCCTCTCCTCCTCGCCCTCCTCCGCCTCTCCCTTCTCTCCCTCCGCCTCTCCCTTCTCTCCCTCCACCTCTCCCTCCTCTCCTCCTCCCAGCTCTCCACCGCTTTTCCTCGCGCTCACTTCCTGCTCAGGCGACTACCGAAACCCCTTCTCCGCGCGTCCTCTGTCCCTCCTGCAGCGGCGCGGGCGGGGCCGGGCGCGGGGACCGTCCAGATCCCGGGGCGTCCCAGGGCCGCCGTCCCAAGGCAGGTGCCCCGAGACCGCGCGCTCGCTGCCCCGGCGGGCTGCGGAGGTATCCGCCTGAAAACCGCGCGCAGGCCCGGGCGGAGATGCCCGCCGGCGAACTCGGCTACACAGCTTCCAGATCGTCAGGCAGCCTGTGCCGCTGCAGGACGGCGCACGCTAACAACTTCTGGTTTCTCCTTGGCATTAGTTATTACATGACCTCCACGGCAAGCGCTACATAAACGGAGTGGGACGACCCCGCCTGGATCACCAGAAAAATAGCTGGGGTTCTCACAGAAAGTGGTCCTTAAAAGAACTAAGTTTTAATTTAAAGGGGATTTTATACTGATTACTTAAAACGTAAGCACAGGCTGGGAACGCTTACTAGGCATATATTAAAGATTGTTGTATTTCATAATAACTAAACCTGTCATCAACCAACCTATCATCTATTACACAAAGGTGATGGGCAATTTAAATTTAATAGGAATCTCTTAAGGGTTTTAAATTATTTGTGTCTGCTGTCACACATAAGAATAGAAAGAGAAGAATTAAGATATTGTATAGTTTTAGCGCATCATATCAGCCATTTATCAAAAAAGGAGCATCCTCTGACTAAAATTTTAGCCCTGAAAAATTTATGAAAATGGCAAATGTCTACATACCATTCTGGCGACCAGAGCCTTGCTTTGCGCCTCTCCCCACCTGTTTGGTGGTCCTGAGGCCCATGGTACTCTCCAGATTGTCGTTTTATTCTCTCAAATGTGCCATGGAAGACAGGAGACAGAAGAGAGAGTCCCACTGTGTGTCTAGGGAGAAATACCTTCCAGATGAAACCTTTGGGGGGAATTTATGGGTGGGAGTATAAACTTTCTCTCGCTCTGTCTTCTGATAGGAATGGAAATTTTTTAAAGGGTATTTTCTCTTAGAATCTATTTTAAGGTTGGGTTTTTGGTTTTACTGATCTGAATCCTGTTTGACAGGGGCACAACATTCTGGCGAATATAGTTAAGCATGAATCACTCTTAAAGGTCCCTCTCCTCACTTACACCCTTCTAACAAATGGAGATTAGATCTCATTGGCCCATTCCTACCAGCTTACTCTGAATTGCTTACACATTAAGACACATAAACTAGGAAACCACAGTTTTGGTGCTGTATTTGGTTTCCCACAAAGAGAATGGTACAATATGGATGATTGACACTATGGTGTATTGCTAAGAACATTTAAAATGCCACAGGGTGGGGAGTGGGAGATGCAGGGTAGCCAGGAGGGACAGGGAGAAGTGCAGCTGGTAAGTGAGCACTTTTATTCTAGAAGCACTCCTCCAGCCTTAGGATCCTTAGTCACCACTCCCAGGTATGTCCTGGGCCCTCAATCTTAGCTGCCCTCCTACTCAGCACCATTTCCAGCTGCTTTCTTAGTGAATATCTTATATATAACTTTATATTTCTTGCTCCACATTTTGAGAGGAATCTGTTAAAAGAGATGAACATTATATATTAAAACCGGAAACCCAACTCACTAAAGTCAGCTAGAGGAGATTTTTTTTTCTTCTTCTTTTTGCTGTTAGGAGAAAAGGGCAAATGAGAAGAAAATCTGGTGTTATCAGTAACTGACCAAAACTTGTATCACTAGCACCAAGAGCACAGTTTCCTGTGCTTTATACCCCAGAACGCAGAAGACGGGCTCAGGTTGGTGATTCAAGTCTAGAAAATCATCAATCATTAAAAAAATTAACAAATTTTTATTTAGAATTTATTCTGAACTAAGAAGGTGGATTTAGAGCCAAGAGAGTCAACTGAGAAACTATTAGAACTACTGTGTTTAGCTTGATGGAGAGATAAGCTCAACATTTGCAACACCAACAGCTTTCTTATTACCAACAATAACTAAGTAGAAGAAACTGGTCCAGCAGCAAATAAAGCTATAAAGTAAATAGGAATAAATTCAATAACACTGTAAAACAATTTGCAGAAATTACAAAGTTTTACCAAAAAACATAAAAATAAATCTAACTATCTTAGGTTATAGGTAAGAAGTCTCATTATTGTAAAGATAGTCATGATTCCCTAATTAAACTATAGATCAACTACAAACCCACTCAAACTGAAAGGATTTTCACAAAATATGAAGCTGATTGCAGCAAATTCATATGGAAAGGTAAATTCAAGATAATTTTGAAAAAGAAAAACTAAAAGGGGGTTTGCCCTACAAGAAGCAAGATATTATAAAGCAACAGTAACTAAAATAGTGAACATTAGTGCAAGAAAAGTGAAAAAGGATTAATGGGACAGAAAAAATTTAAGACAGGCTCAAATGCTTTTGGAATTTGCTACATTGTAGAGACAGTTAAATGCTGAAAAGGCAGACAGTTCAAAAATAGCATGGGAATATTTTGCTATATATTATACTATATACAGACAATGCAATTTACATTCCTACCTTATCCTATACACAAAACTAAGCTTCAAATAGACTAAATATCTAACTGTAAAGTATTTAACTTTAAATTTATTGAGAGGATATAATTATGAGAATTTCTTAGTTTTGGTAACAGAAAAGGCTTTCTTAAGGTAAAAACCAAAAGACATACATGAAAAATCTGATAAATCTAACCAGATTAAATATAAAGTCTGGCACCAGACAATAAAAAAAATTAAAAAATAAGGAATAAACTTAGATAAATTAATTGAATATGGGATCGAATTATATATAATTTACATATATGACAAAAGGTTACTATCCAAGTTTTTAAACACTTATACAGATAAGTCATAATATGAGTTTTAAAAATCCAGGAGGTGAAACAAAAACAAAACAGGAATTTCCTAGAAGAAACCAAAGTGTCCATTAATAATATGAAAAGAAACTCAACCTCACTAAAAATAAGAGAAATACAAATTAAAACTCTTATGGGCTAAATACTGACAAAAACTTAAAAGCTTGCCAATATTAAATATTGGCAATATTGTAGAGAAATAGGTCTTCATATATTGTATAAGCGTAAACTGACATGGTCACATTGGAAAGCAATTTGACCTATGTATCTTTCTGAAGGAATTCACACATGGTACAAGGAGACATGCATAAGAATGCTGTTTGCAGCATTATTTGTAATAGCAAATATCAGAAACAACTGCAATGTCCATCAATAGAATGGATGAATATGATATAATCATGTCATGAAAAATAAGCTAAAAAACATTTTAAATAAACAAGTTTGCAGAATGAAATAAGGGGTTGACAGAAATTATATATATATATATATATATATATATATATATATAAAACTACATGTAAAATTTTAAAAATGGATACATATCAACTTCACCTTACAGCCAAGATACAGTAGCAGGAACCAGATTTACCCTCCTGCCTAAAACAATAACAACAAAACTCCAGAGGAAATACGTGAAATAATAGTTTTTAAGTCTCTGCACATCAGGAAAGGACAACAATCCCTAAGGCTAGGATATAAACAAGGCAATTCCTAGGACTATCCTAGCTTACTACCTTAAGAAAATTTCTAGTGCAGAGAAAGAGAAACCAAGCAGAACCTAACAGACTCCCCAATTTGAAGAGATGTAGCTGAGACCAAGGTAGCTAGACGTCACAGGACAGAGTACTGTAAAGACTTCACAGAAAGTCCTCCAAACATCCATGGATAGCCCCCTTGACTACTCAGTGTAACACTTACTGATGGGTGCATTCATGTTGGGAATTACCCAACGCTGAGAATGGAGGATTAGAGGGAACCCAGGGCCAGTAATCGTGTTTCTTTCTACCAACCATATCAGGAAAAAAGCTCACCCAATTCATGGGCAATGAGGGCAGGGCCAAGATGGGAGAGAGTAATGCTTAAAGAGACTTTAGCTTTGTCTGTAATGTTCTAATTTTATATATTAATGTTTATTTATCTATATCTTATTTAATTTAAGGAAGTTTTAAATAGAAATCTTAGAAATAATTTTCACAAAAGACCTTGCTTTATAAAATCAGTCTTGACCTGCCTGCCCTCCTCACAAACATTGTTTCACAGACTGACCTGTTTGCAAGAATTCCCAGGCTACGAAATGTTCAAATAAATATGGAAGTAGTAATAGATTTTTTTTTTCTTTTCCATTTTACAGAATAAGTACTGGTTACCATATCTGAAATGATTTGATACTTTTCCTGTCTGATTTACACCATTAGCATTTCACTCCTTGGTGACACAGTTTTGCTCCCTTTGAAAATACAAATCTTATGTTTTATCAATTAGTGTCATCAACCATGTTTTTCTCTGGGAAAAGTGAAACATTATGGAGAGAAAATGAAGAGCAAGGAGGGGGAAGTGCAGGAGAGAAAAGAAAGGGGGCGCCAAAGGCACACACTGTTTCGAGGTCCTGCGCAGGAACAACCGAAAACCAACATCCCTGACAGTGTTAGTGGAAGACGCGTGTACTCTTTGTCAGTAATTTACACTTGGCACCAATAGCATGGAGAGAAATTTAACCTAGTTGAAACAAATGGAAGTTGAAGTTTCACAGTTTAGCATCTAATGTCTCGTAGGTTAACAGAAGATTATTGACCATTTTTGTGTGGTCATTGAGAACTTGAAATTTAGAAATGCCCATCACCAGTATTTCAATAAAAGTTCACTCAGGGTCAGTGCTACTTATTTATTTTGTAGAAAAAGGGAATTGTGACTAGTTGTTGCAACAGGCAACTTTCTATACTACTCAGGACATTTCCATTTCAATCAGTGAAAAGAGGCCTAAATCTATACCCTTCTTCCCCATCCCCCCTATCTTCACCAAAAGATCCAGGCAATTAGGAATATTAGTCACTTTTTTTTAAAATGGAATTTGGGATTGAGAATTATGGATTTGAATTTTGGATATATTAGTGAGAATAGCTTTAAGTGCACAAAGAATAATTTTAAGTACTGAAGAATGATAGCACCTTACTGTTCAATGACAGAGAAGCTGAATTGTGGTACACTAATGATGATCACAAAAGTGTATCAATATAAGAATAAAATAGTTACTTTGCTTTTGTGGACAAAAAGGGGGCCACATACTAAACCTGACATGTTCAGGGGAGGCCTGTGTGGCAGGCCTTACAAACTCAGAGACCAAAAGTAACCACATAGGATGGTCTGAACATAAAAATTTCAAACTAAAAGTGGGTTATGGCAGTAGTCACATCCTTGTCCTGCAGCTTCCTTGACAAAGGTCAATCTTTACCGTAAGTGGGCTGGTTTATTGTCTTTTTATATCTAAGATAGCACACGCTTGGAATGTCAGAATAATCTTTTCAAGACCCCTCAGGGTACAATCTCCCAACAAAGTAGGAGACCACAGAACCCCTCATTGTTATCTTGTTCCTCAATACTATCCCTATGTGCTATAAATGTTAACTGTCCTGTGCCCACCAATGTAAAAGAAGTCTGGGTCTCCATTTTACACTTTATCCAGCCTCAGAGATCTCCCTGCTTTGCTTTCTCCCACCTCCCTAATCTACCACCAATGAATTTCATGTAATCTCCCTTATGTTTCCTCCCTTGATTCTAATGTATAAACCAACTAATGTAAAACTATTAATATCATTCTTCAGAGCATTTTTTCAGTCCATTGAGATTCTGTTTCCCAGTAATTGTCATCAATTTGGCTCAAATAAAGTCTTATAAGACAGGCTGGATGTTCTTTCATCAACACCTTCAAACACTAAAAGCTTTATAATGGCCAGCACGTAAAAGTTTGCCATCACTCCTTCCTAACAAAGAAAAAGCTCAACAACCTGAAAAATAATAGCTCTTCTTAGATCCATCAAAGAAGTGATGTCACAGGACAAACTGCTGCCCTCAATGTCAGAGAGACCAGCAGGCAGATATACCGAATCACAGCTTCTCCAATCAGAAACCCACACGCACTACCAGCACTAGGGCACAAAAACCTGAACTGTAACTAACAAACTGAAGGCTCAGTGTGGACAAGGCTGAGAGATGAACACTCCAGGGGCGTCAACATAATTCTGTGAGTTTTACCAGTGTTTTCTTAACAAGGCCAGTCCCCCAGAGTAACTATTTCATCAGAGCCTACACTATTATTTGTTTGTTTGTTTTGTTTTGTCTTTTTAACCAGAGCCTAACTAACCTGGATGAAGGAAATGCCCAATTCCAGCTGGCTCTAGCAATCCTGTCCCACCGATGGGGATGAGGAAACGGAAGCATTTGGGAAACACAGTCCAGAGGCACGAGCTCTCTGAAAGACTGAAACCTAATCACAGGACTATAGAGCACTTCCTTCCCCATTGCCACACCACTAAAGGCCTGTCTACTGCAGTTCTGTTACCCAGGACATCGTGTCTGGCTACCACGAAAAATTATAAGGCATACTAAAAGACAAACAACACAGTTTAAAGAGACAGAACAAGCATCAGAAATAATCTCAGCTATAGCAAGGATGTTGGAATTATCAGACAGGGAACTAAAAACAACTATGAGTAATATGCTAAGGGTTCTACTGGAGAGATAGTATGCATGGACAGATGGACAATGTAAGTAGAGGGTGGAAATTCTTAGAAAGAATAAGAAAATAAGTACTAGAGATCAAAAACACTTGAACAGAAATGAAGAATGCTTGGGCTCATTAGGAGACTGGACACACTGAAGAGATTTTCAGTGCTTGAGGATATGTCAACTTCCACAATGGAAAAGGAAAGAGAAAGACAACAAAGTATCCAAAAATTGTATGATAACTATAAAAGGTTTCACATACACGTAAGGAAATAACAGAAGAAAGGAATAGAAGAAATATGGGAAGCAGTAATGTGGAGCTATGTAAGCCTCAATCACTTGGCACCATTCTGAGCACCATTTAATCGTGGAATATCCACATCTTAATATCTTTCGCCAGTTTAATTTCCAAGGCCGCCAGCTGGAGACTCCAGTTGGGTAGAAGTAAAAGCCCCTCCCCGCCCCCTACTGTCTGATTAACATCAATTATTTATTGGGATGGCACAGCAGTTGCTTCTGGGCTTTTTCATACTCCAGCCAAAATCCGTGGACGCCTGTAGGCAATCAGCATTGGAACTGGAACACCACGATCTAAACCGAAATGGGTGAGTACGGGACTTTATCCAGAGGACTGGGGAAAGGTTGCATCTCTAGGCCGGTTCTTGTGTGGCAGCACTTGGGCGGCAGGTGAGCAAGGCACTGTGTAGGTAGGGCTTGGTGTTCGCACGTGTGGGCCATGGGGTGCCAGGCTCCTGAACGTAGCCTCCTCTTGTGTCTATGTAGAATCCACAAGTTCGGGTGTAATTTGTAAGCCTGTAGGTGATAGGCACACAGAAACACGAAGGCAAGGAGAGAGCTCTTTTTTCGGAAAGACCGGCCAATCTCTGGCCTCAGGGCTGCACAAGGTTGGGCAGCAGAGGCGCTGCATTTAGGGACTGGGACGAGGGACACGGGAGGAGGCGCCACGCCTCCCCCGCATTCACCTCCACTGTTTTGGGGCCCGCGTGGTCCTGCCTCACCCACTGCAGTGGAACCAAAGCCAGAAAGGCTGAGCAGCTTTTGCAGCTGCGAGCCCTACTGCGGCGCCGCGACCGCACCTTCCGCGCGAAACCACAACTCCCACAAGGCCGCGCGCTGAGGGCGTGGGCGGGGCGGGGAGGCGGGATTTGAACTCCGGAGCGGGACCGGGAGGAGGGGCGGTGTCTGAATAGAGCGGAGGTGTCTGAACACCCGGCCGGGTCCGGGACACAGATTACGGGTCCATGCTGAGCATCTCTGCCTCCCAGGGAGGCGTCCGGGCGCTCAGGAGTTTTGTCACAGCTGGACTGGTGTCTGGTCTCTAACCCCCTGAGTCACTCCCCTCCCGGCGTGTGCCTGAGTATAAGCTGGGGAGGCTCAGGGCCGGGGCTGGGTTGCACTGAAGCTGCTGATGGCCCTGGCTTCCGGGGGAGCCTGTCTGAGGCCCAGGAACAGGTGCTGGTAGGGGAATCCCAGGGCGGGGGAATACCGAGGCCCAGACCAGCGCATCGAGCCGGAAGCCAACAATAACCGGGGAAAAGCCCACCCGCTAAGGTGCTGTAATTTTGGCTAAGAAGACGAGCAGGAAAGATGACAGCCGAACCAATGGGACGTCTGTGGACTTGGGCCCCGACTCTCTCTGTCGTCCACAATCCTTTATGTGTCATTCGTAGCTTTGATTATTTTATCCCTGTGTTGCCTTCTGGGAGAATTCCTTGCTTGATAATCCAGCTCTCTGGTCTGGTTTTCAGCAGTGTCCATTCTATTATCCAGCCCATCTCTTCAAGGTTTCTTTTTATTTTAGTAGCTGCTTGTATTCCCAAGATCTCTGGTTAATTCTTTTCCTAACTGCCAGCTCTCCTTTCATAACATTCTGCTTATCCCTATGATTATTTTAATTATACAGATTTTAATATCCTGATTACTTTTTCAAAGTTTCCTCAGGTGCAAATTTTCTTTTAAAATAGAGAAAAAAATATATTAGCGTCATTCTTTTTTTCATGGTTTTGTTTTTCTGAAATGTTTGATTGCTGGTTTATGTCTCACACTCCCTCCCCCTTTTTTTTCTTTTTGTACCTGAGATTCCCTGTTTTTTACTCTTTGCAGAAGAAGGAGAGGATGAGGAGGAAAGTGCTACGGGGTTGTTGTTGTTTTTTGTTTTTTTTTAATTTTTATTGTTTTTGACAGAGAGAAAGAGAGATACAGAGACAGAGACAGAGAGAGATCTGAGCTGGGGGAGCTCCCCAGTTCAGCATGTGGGTCCGCACGGGCCAGGGCCAGGACTTGATCCCTGGTCCCCGGCGCTGCAAAGTGAGCGCCTAACCCACTCAGTCATCCCGGCTTCCCCATTTATTTTATTTTATTTTATTTTTTTAATGGAAGTGGACAGATGCAAGATATTTAGCCTAATGGCTATCTGGGGTCACCCTGCATCCCTCCTGAGTCTGATAATCATAGGACATTTGCTTGTTTCTCTAACCCAAGATCCCAGACTCTCTGCTTGCAGCTAGAAGCAGAGATCTCATTGTCTATTTCCTGAAAGTCTGTGTTTTGGAGAAGCTTCCTGTTCTAGTATCTCAGCCAATTACCCTTTCAGTTTCCCCTGGCCCCCTCCAGATTTTCAACCCCCTTTCCTCATGTACAAATGAAGATGGTAGGAAAGAGTGACTGAGGAGCCCTCCAACATTTTTTTAGAATCTCCTCCTCCTCCACTGTTTAAAAGGAAACAAACATCTTCATCAAGATTCTCAAAGATGAATGAAAGATGATACCAGGAATAACTGCACTACAGAAAGGATAAAATGTCCATTCTTGTATTGCAAATAAATAAGTTTTTTTAGTTAACTATGTTAAACATAAGAATTTGCCGGAGGCAATCATTTTAAAATTGATGTTTGTATACTATGTCTTGGTAGAGCAAGACAAGAGTAAAGAGTCATGATAATCATTCATATTCTGTATAAGAACTCTTTTATAGTTCTGTTAAGGAAACACCATCCATTTTTAAAAAAATAAGAAAACTGGAACACCAATCAAGTGCAATTATTAGGTTAAGTTCTATCTGTGTCCTGAACCCTTGTTATTAATGGGCACTATTTTAAATTTGACTATTTACGTTCTTAATCAAGAAATTTGAGAATTGGGATGCTGGGATAGCTCATTGGGTGAGCATTTGCCTCTCCATCACAAGGTCTGGGATTTGATTCTGGGCCCTGGCCCATGCAAACCCATATGCTGAACTGTAGCACAAACTGGTAACCACTGGGATGGTACAGCAGTGAAGGCTCTCACCTACCATGCAAGAGGCCCCCAGTTCAGTTCCTGCCACGGGCGGTCCACATCCACCTGTGTGGAATGAAACCATGTCACAACTAAAAAAAAAGTAAAAGTCTGCCTTCGGTTTCTTACAAACTTACAAGCCATGAACCTTCAGAGACTTTTGTCACAAATCCAAGCCCTATTGTTAAATAGAACAGGGTGCTCTATAGCATACATGGTGTGACAAATTGACATTTGAGGATGGTGATACCAGATTTAGGAGGTTATGAGTAAAGCACAAGAGGCAGGAAAGGAATTGTGAACTTTTGTCATTGGCTTGACAGGAGCTGAGGTACAAGGTTATTCTGGAACTGCCCTGAGGTGGTTGGGCTACAGGGAGGTGATGACGTGATGACTTCAAGGGAAGCCAGCATTTGGTTTCGGTATCAAAGAACCACCAATGTAATTCAGCCAGGTAATCACATTTGTACTATCTCTGTGTGTGTGTGTGTGTGTGTGTGTGTGTGTGCTAATTCTTCATAACCGAGGAGACTGAGTCCGATGGTTACTGACATCCCATCAAATTCCAGCCTCCCTAGCTTTTCTAGCTCAAGTATGCGGGACAACTATACATATAGAGAGTAATGAGACCCCAGAGCAGGCACACAGGGTGTAGAAAACAGTGCAATTTCTGGAAAGCCTGAAAGAAGACTTTCTCAGTGTGTTTGCTGCTCAGGCTAACACAAAATACCAGACTGGGCAGCTTAAACAACAGACAGTTATCTTCTCACAGTGCTGCAGCCTGGAAGTCCAAGGCCAAGGTAGGTGAGGCCTCTCTTCCTGGCTTATACACAGCTGTCTTTTGCTATGTCCTCCTCACATGGCCTCTTCTCGGGGGGCACTCGGGGGCTGAAGGTGAGGAGAGAGCTCTGGTGTCTTGTCTCCTTATGAGGAAGACAGACCTTGGGTGAGGGCCCCACTCTTGTGACTTCATTTAACCTGTATTACCTCCATAGAGACCCCACCTCCAAATAACTCACATTGGGGATTAGGACTTCAACATGAGGTTGGGGGACACAGTTCAATGCCTAACAATCAATGGAGAAGATAAGCCATGGAGTTAACTCTCACATGGTCACACTGTGATGTTGGAAGTGTGAGATGAATGGGTATAAAAAACAAAAAAACAAAAACCGGGAAAGCCGGGATGGCTCAGCGGGTTAAGCGCTCGCTTTGAAGCCCCGAGGACCGGGGATCAAGTCCTGGCTCCAGCCCAGGCGGACCCACATGCTGAACTGGGGAGTTCCCACAGTTCAGTTCTCTCTCTGCCTCTGTCTCTGTATCTCTCTCTCTTTCTGTCTAAAATAAAAAAAATAAATAAAAAATAAAAAAATACCTCTGAAGTTAACTAAGATATTAGAGCTACAGGCTTAAGGGGAGGCCCCATGTCTTCTACAGCTTTGAGTCTGAGGCAGGGATAATCTTTAAGGGAAGATATTTGGGAGTCCTCTGCCAACCTCTGATGCCAGAGTGAGTGTCCATTGGAGCCTGATGTACTGCATAGACTCCAGGATTTGGAAGTTGGAAATGTGCCACTCCCAGAGCCTGAGAATGTGATGGTGTCAGGGACATTAAAGAGGGATGCTGTCAGGGATATTAAAGAGTACTGTCCCAGGAATGAGGAAACCTGGGGGGTCTGCTTCGTCTGCTGCTGCCCAGATGTGAGGCCTCGGGCAAATCCTTAACTAAGTTGTACCACCACCTGATGGGGTCATGTGTCCTAAGCCCCGGTGTTAGTTTCACCTGTAACCAGACACAGGTCCTGTGTTTCCCAGCCTGTTAACTGGGCCGATCATCGCAACAGGTAAGGTGCACAATTACCATTGGTGAGAAGTGGCAATTCACTTCCCCATGAAGAGAGTGGAAAAGCTTAAAGAGAGGGAATACCATGAGGGGCGGTCCAGCCTGTCCTGGGGAATGGAATGGAGGCATGAGGAAGAGCATGCTAACAACACACCTGTGGAGGGAGGCACAGGGGCCAGTTCTAGTCCACATGGGTCAGAGAATGGGTTGGGGTGGAGCAGGCAGCCATATGGAGATGGAGCAGAAACAGGATCGAGAAGGACCTGGTGGGGCAGTGTGTGTGTGTATGTGTGTGGTGTGTGTGTGTGAGAGAGAGAGACAGAGATAAAATTAAATTTTAATCAAGGGAAGTGAGTAATGTTTACTTTGTTTCTGAGGAGATTCTTCTTGTGATTGTACAACATTCACTATAATTGTAAGTGGAGGGCTGCTTGGTGCTGTCTCAAGACAGGTTCCAAGGGTAGAAGAGGGAAATCATAGAAGAGGGAAATCCCAAGAGCCATCCTCCCAGTGAGAGACGTGAACACCTAGTCCGTGGTAAGACCACAGTCCTACAGTACAACGTGGCTGATGTCATCTTGGCCCGGTTACGTGTGTCTTGCTGTCCTAAACCTGATGGCATGATTCTCTCTTGCATAAAGTCCCATAGACCTTGCACAGTGTGAGGAACCTGGAGACAGATGCGCCACTCCATCCATGGGGGAGGGCACTACTTCCTACATCCACAGTGTTCACCGTGTACTGATTGAGTATCAATAGTGCAAATAGCATGTTATCAGTTTTGGAGATCTTACTCGACATTGGTCCAGGCACTGTGCTATGACCTGGGTTTATTGTGGTGAGATAATATAGAAATAAAAATAGATGTGGACTCAGTTCCCATGAAGCTGAAACCCTCTGTTCCCATTCCTGCCCTATTGCCCTCTGTCTTCTCCAGGCACTGTGCAACCCCACCAGGCACCCACGGGGTTGGAAGTGCCTGATTCTGTAAAAGAACCACAGTGTTTGCAGTGAGCAGGCAAGACTGGCTCTGCCTTGAATGATGGACGAGGCAACCGCTTCTTTCTAATTGCTGGCAATTTCGTAATGCGGGGGTTGCTTCCTGGTTGCTGAAAGTTGGTGAGATTATCTGGCATGGCCAAATAGTTAACGGTGAGATAAGAGAGGAAGAAGTAATTTGGACAGTGTGAAAGAACAGGTCCAGAGTGTCCCCTCCCACTTGTGGGGAACAAGCAGATTCCAGCAATGTGGTCAATTGCTGGAGGATAGCAGCTGTGCCGCGTGGAGCAGTTGGGAGTTAAAAAGCGATGCTGACAACTCAGTTGTGTTAACTGATGTTCAGAACGCAATTACGGGAAGTGCCTTGTGTTGAGGAAGACCATCTGTGAACAGATGGGCAGAATTATGAAGCAAGTTTTACCAGTCACTGAATTATTACTTCTGTTCATCCTGAGCACAGCATTCATTAATCTTTGGCCTTGTCAATATGTTGGTTATAAAAATGGCTTTCGGGACAGCTCAGCGGGTTGAGCGCTCGCTTTGAGGCCCCAAGGACCGAGGATCGAATCCCGGCTCCGGCCCAGGCGGACCCATGTGCTGAACTGGGGAGTTCCCACAGTTCGGTTCTCTAGCTGTCTCTGTCTCTGTCTCTCTCTCTATCTGTCAAAAGTAAAATAAAAATAAATATGCACTGAAGATAAAATAATTACTCTCTATAAATATAAAAAGATATTAAAAAAAATGGCTTTCTTCAAACTGACATTTCTCATTCTATAACTTCTTTCAGCAATGTAGCTCATTCTAGCTTTATCCTAGATATATCTAATCCTGCTTGGGGTGGGGTGTGGGGGAAGCCTTGAGACTTTATCACTCTATAGACATGTAAGAAAAACAATGGACTCATTTTAGTTACTTTCTAATCCTGTTGACTTGCCAAAGAAAAGAGAAAGTATCAGAAATCGTATCACAAGCACAAATTTCATTTATACCTAAGTCAAGATGTTCTTTAGTAAGTAAATTATCAACCTCCCCAGAAGCCTTTTACCCACCTTTTAATGTCTCTATGATGCCTTATAAATAAAAGTAGCTATCAGAGCCCAGCTGGCTTGTTAATCACAAGTCAACTTACTCCCAGAAGTACAAATAAATTGTTAGTTACATGTTTTTCCCATATCCTTGACATTGACAGAATTGTTCATTATCTGATTCCTAAATCAGAAACCACCAAATTTTAATAGAAAAACAACATCCTTGATTGTATCATGGTAATGTTAAGTGCCCAGTGCAATTTATGCAATCACTTAAACATCAGCGTAAATGGATCAAGGTCATTGTCAAGCCTCTATCAGGAGGTCACTAACAAGAGGAATTTCCCATGCTCCTCAGGATGACAGCCTCTGAGCTAATAGATTCCACAAGTTGATCACACAATTTTGGGAACCTTGTGGGCTTTTTGACAGCTGAACAGCACATCTGTGTTAGTGGCATTGTCCTTTTTCTTAGTTTGGACTTTTTTTTTAAGCGTAAGGTTTTTATTTATTTATTTGTTTGTTTGTTTATTTTTATTGTTTTTGACAGAGAGAGAGAGAGAAAGAGATACAGAGATAGAGAGAGAACTGAACTGGGGAAACTCCCCAGTTCAGCATATGGGTCCGCACGGGCGGGGGCTGGGACTCGATCCTCGGTCCCTGGAGCTGCAAAGTGAGCGCTTAACCCACTGAGCTATCCCGGCTTCCTGATTGTCCTTTTTCTTAATGAGAGAATGTCAGTTTTGTCACCCTTCACGTTACTGCCCTCCTTAGGGAAATTTCTGACTCAGAAGGTTGAACCAGTCCTCCAGGGGAATTTTCAGGAAAACCACCTGCACGGTGATCACCTGAGGTATCTCCAAGAGGAAACTGAGTTGTAAACAACATCCATCATAAGTCTATTAATATTAATAAGGAAAGGACTTTCCCTTTAATACCATAACACTACACACACACATATCTGGAAAGATAATGGAAGGAAGGAAGGAAGGGAAAGGAAACAGTGCAGCCAATAAATGAAAGAAAGAATAAACTTAAAACTTCAGAGAAATGAGACTGTGATATATGGGCTCCATGAGAACAAGATCTTTACCTGTTTTGTGCCCTGAAATGCCACCAGCACCTAGAACAGTGCCTGCCTACTGTAGCCACTCAAATTCAAAATGAAGTTGTTTTGAATGAATCACCTTGGCCTGTGATAGTGAGGTAGGTAGTTCCTGGTGGGATTTGCGCTGGTATTTTAAGAATGGGAGGAGCCAAACAGCAAAATTACATGCTAAACTGTGAAGGAATACACTTGTCTGGGTTGGGCTAGGTCTAAATATAATACATTTCAGACATTATTACTCTATGGCTGTGCTCTGTATACATTTTGATAATTTTCCTTGGAAACTGTGAAGCACACAGATGTGGTCCACAGCGAATTCTCTTTGTCCATTTACAGAATCACACACAAAAAGTCATCATGATTTGCTTCAGCCCACTCCGTCCAGGATTGTAAGTAATTTCCCCTCGGTCTTTCTGATGTCAGGGACTTTCATGGCCTCTCCCATATTTGGTCTCACTCCCATCATTGTAGATTACTTGCAATGTTTGCAATCTTGGAGCCAGTGTGTATTTTACATTTACAGTATGTCTCACTTTGGACCACATTTCAGATGGTCAGCTGCCAGCCAAATGGCCACTGGCCACAGTATTTGGACAGTGCTGGTCTAGAAAGTCCACACATTCTTCAGCTCAAAAAATGGTGTGTTATGCCACATCTAATTTCAATAATTAAGTCACGTGGTGGTAGTAACTCACTCATGGAATTGTGTATTTTAATCCTGATGCAGCAAATTCTAGCACTGCCCCTGTCTCTGCCAGAGTACTTACATTGGTTGTTACTGTTATTGTTACAATGCTTCTTGCTCACTGCATGCTTCGCAAAAGAATTCATGAAATGTGTGTCTACAAAAGGAACAGAATGGGTCCTGACAAAAACTCAGCTCATGATAGTCAGGTTCTGCTGAGCCCTCTTTTCTGAGGAGGAACTGACTTTGGGCTATATCCTTTAACCCAGTTTTAGCAAGAATCCAGCTGAGTGATTTTATTAGAAAATCCTCACCCTTGATGTCTGATCGAATTCCTTATCTTCCACCCTCAATATCTTGTCACCCTTATCTGCCTTTAGCAATAACCCTGTCCAATTGATTTAGCCAGTTTCCTCCCAAACCCTTATTTCTGATGTCACCTGTTTCCAAAAACACTCTGACTTGTACTTTGGGGTGTGGGGGTGGGGGTGGGTGGGGGGGGTAGTGGTGGTGGTGCAGATAGTGAGGAAACCTTCAAGTGTTCAAGAAAAGACTATCAGGAGGTCATGTAGCCCTAAAATGAATAAAGATCTCCCCAAAATGAGGCTTTTTTTGGTCACTCAGGAAACTGTCAGAGGGACTTGTTATTTATGCACACAGTGCAGACATTGTTCCCTACAATGGGTTAGAAAAGGTCATATAAATGTGTCTCTCACTGACTTTAATGACGTGATGGGGAGACAGTCCGGCCACTGGCCACGGTTCTCATGGATGTCATGGCTGCCCTCCACTTCTTCCTTATGGGCCATGAAGGACACTGTGCAAGCTCTAATGCAGCCTGCTGTAGCTGGGTTCATGCCTTGTGCCCCATGGGAAGGTCAGTACAGAACCCTAATGACAATGATGGTTTATGAGATTTGTGTAGCTGGTTGGGTCCAGGACCCTAGGGGACTGAGATCAATCCCAAAGGTTGGCCTCATCCTGCTGCCTGGGTCCTGTCGCTGGTGACTTTAGTGCTGTGTGACACAAAATGAACAGAGTGCCTCCCTCATCATAAAATCCACAAGGAGCCAGAGAGTGTAGAACTGAGGAGTGAGTGTTGTTGGGGGACACTTCTGCCTGGTCCTCTCCATATCTATATATCTTGGGAACAGAGGCCCTGACACCCTTGGCTCCAAGCTGTCTTCAAGGATGCGTATGTTGTGAGCATCCTTGAAATAGAGAGGGACAGGTTTGTTTACTGTCCAATAAATACAATAAAGATGATGTCCCCTCTAGGGAAGGTCAGTCAAACTTACTGTTTATTGTAAAAGATTTGGGTCCACAAGGAAGCCAGATGGCTCAGCAGGTTAAGTGCTCACTTTGCAGCCCTGGGGACTGAGGATCGAATCCTGGTCCCAGCCTGTGTGGACCCATATGCTAAACTGAGATGTGCTTCCCTTGAGGGAGGCCCCAGTTTGGTTCTCATCCCCTGGTTCAGCCCCTGGCTCAAGGGGGCATGCCTCCCATGTAGGAGGCTCCCAGCCCAGTTCCTGCCCTGCGCGGTCCCTGCCCACCTGTGTGGAACAAAACCATGTTGAAAACTGATGATGTACAACTATGGAGACTGCTGTGGGCCCTCCCCCTTCTCTCTCTCACTCTCTACCTCTCTCTCTCTCTGTGTCAAAAACAATAAAATAAATCTTAAAAAAAAAAAGATTTGGGTCCTTACACTCAGGGTTCCTCCGTTGTGATGCAAACCCATCCACCTGGGCTGTTCCGTGCTGTGCCTATGACGTGTGGGGAAGGAGGGGGACCGACGTGGACATGCGCTCCTGTTACTTGCTGCGTCACATACCTTGTTTTCTGTCAGCATTCGTGAAACAGAGGTAGCTTCACTTCTTGCAGCTAAGGTAAAATTTTGACTACTTACAACCTGTTGATAACTATTGAAGTAGGCAAGTTTACATGAGTAGTTTGGGAGTTACACATCCTGAAACATTCCTAATTTGTGGGTGAAGAGCCTGAATCTTGGAGATGAATCTTGTATCCCAGGTAATAATAGCCAGGTGACATTGGGGCTGTCGCCAGGACCAGATTCGTACACTGACTGGTAAAGCCTGGCTGTGGGCTCAAGCTGCCTGGACTCAGATCTTGCTTCTTTCTACTACTTCTTCTTCTCTGACCCTGTTTCATAATTTAGAAAATGAAGTAACACTAGTGCCTGCCTTAAACGGTTATTCTGGGTTGTCAATGTTTCAATCCTTGTTCAGAATTCACCACCATGCTTAGTGAACACACACACACACACACACACACACACACACACACACACTGCTTGGCACTCAAAAATTATTCCCTAACATTAAGATCATTGATCAGTGTACTTTGTACCCAACGCCACTTGGCTCTCCTATGAGGAACTGATTAGAGCAGAATTGTCTCAGGAGGAACTTCTGAGCCAAACCCTGGGCTCTGTGAAAATAGCACTAGGCAGGGTTTGTCTCGGTCTCGCATCAGTGATTACAAGGTGGCAGAACAGGCTTCAGAGATGCCGTTCATCCCTTCACAAGGCCATTATCAGGAACCTTCTCAGAGGTGTTAAAACCTAATCTTTTAGGCCTGCCAGGAGCAAGCCTGTAGTCTGTTAAAATCAGACTTACTGGCTCAATACAGTGAGGAAGGGCATTCCACAAGGCCGTGGGATGCTTCTTGTCAAGAGGAAGAAGGGAAGTGTCTTTTGGGGTGGCAGGGGCTCCCACTGAGAGAATGTGAGGTGGGGTTAAGGTAAGGACAGATCAGTTTAGGGTTGGTTTCTATTTCTGAGGTGGGATTACTAGAAGCAGAGATTCATTCGGACTTGGTGCAACCTTAGTCACGTTAGCTGCTGCAACATGACCATAGACTGGATGGCTTGAACAACATGCATTTATGACTCAAGTTCCAGAGGATGGAAAGTTCAGGGCCAATGTGACAGCAAATCTGATATCTGGGGAAGGCCTGCTTCCTGGCTTGCAGACAGCCATCTTCTCATGGTGGACAGCAGACAGAGCAAGCTCGGTATCTCTTCTTATAAGAGCACTAATGTCATTCACAAGGGCTCCCTCACCATGACCTAAGAACCCCTCAAAGGGCAAACGCCCTTATACCCTCACACTGGGGGAGTAGGACTTCAACATAAATTTGGGGGTACACACACACATAACAGGTACTGTCACTAGGACAGGGTGGCTTAGCAACTGGGTATTCCCAGTAATGCAAGGGAATAGCAAAGCAGGTCTGGGTGTCATTGGCAAGAAAGCAGTAGTTACTCAAAAAAAAAAAAAAAAAAAGAAGAAGTCTTTCTGGCATTTTCAAGCTGTAGCATGACCCCAGAGAAACAATGGTTCCTGTGGCCTGAGCTGCTGCTGCCTTTATCTGTGTCTGTCCTCCAGCCTGATTCATAGCGGGGCTGCTTTTCCTCTTTCAGTACAAATTGATTTCCACTCTTTCAGTCCTGACAATTTTTTACTCCTTTAGTGCTAGTAGGTTGTCCCTCAGGATCTGGCCTGTTTGTATTTGCAATCATGGCAACCACCAGAGATCCCGGGTTCCAGGTCTCTGCACTCAGCCTCGGTTGGCATTTCACAAGGGAAGGCACTGTCTCATGCCCTGTGCTGCTGCCCAATGCGCCATGGACCTTGGCTTGTTTATTTTACAGTTTTAATTGCTTATATGTGTTTGAATGGTTGGTGATTGTAAAAGCCCTTAATTGGGTTTTCAGTGAAAATAGTAAAGAAGCTTCACCTTGAAGTCCTAGTTGGTATGGATATAGAAAGAGTATCCATCTTCTTTCCTATATCTTTAGTCTGGGCCAAATGCTAGGACTGTACAGATCCCCAGGACAGACCACATTTTATAATAGAACATTCTGGAGACTTTATGCAGGGATGTTCTCCTGAGCCTCATTTCCTTGTGCTCTTCCAGGAGCAATCTTTAGTTTGAGGCCTGGGCCTGGCAAGGCAGGTGGCAGACCAGGGTCCAGAGGCAGGGACTGCCCCAGACCATGGGGCAGAAGAGGCCACACTCTCTGGCCGGGCTGGCTCCCTCTCTGTGTTGAGGTCCAAGTGGTCTCAGCTCATCAGGCCTCTAACTTGGGGAGAGAAAAAGGCTGTTTTATTATGAGGTAGGAAGAAAGGCTGGAAGGAGAAGACAGCAACATAAATAAAACAACCTGGGAATGGTGTTGGACCTTAAAGGCTTGTCCTTTGTCTCTCTTGACCTTTTCTTCATATCTTCCCGCTCTGTGCATTGTGTCTCAAAGAAGTCCTGAGCTTCATATTGCTGTTCATTGATTTCCTCTTGAGCTGTATCTTTTCTGCTATGTAGCCCATCTGGTGAATTCTTTCACTTTAAAATCTGTTTTTCTCTTGGAGTATCTGTTCTCAACATCCACTCTGTTTTCTGCAGGTGCTGTTGCCACTTAGCCCTCTAAAAATATTAGCTATCATTATTTCACAAGCCCTTTCTGCTTTTTCAAAAAAGAGTCTTCATTTATAGAGATTGTTGTCTCTTTCATGATGTTGGTTTTCCTCATATGTTTGTGCTTGTTGGTTGTTAATAAATCTGAGCTTGAGAGTCTCCAATAACTTGATATCTTATTCTCCACATCACTGATAGTTGTATGGGAGGAACTTCCACCTGAAGACAGAAGACAGACCCTGTTTGTGCTACTGCCTGGTTTAAAGTGAGGCATGAGGTGTTCCTGGTGCATTTCCCTCGTCTTTCTATCATGTGGTGCTAGGATAACCTGATGTGTCAAAAAATTGAATTTGTATTCTCCTTTGTAACTGAGAAACAAACAGGCATATATGTTCTGGGAATGTCAAAGAAGAACATAAATATTTAGCATTCATTTTTTTTTTTAATAGAAACCATTATGTGAAAAAGATTCTTTGTTTTTTTCAAATAGCTAAATAATTTCTTTTAAATTGTGTGTTACTATAAG
This sequence comes from Craseonycteris thonglongyai, assembly GCA_004027555.1. Lineage (NCBI taxonomy): Eukaryota > Metazoa > Chordata > Mammalia > Chiroptera > Craseonycteridae > Craseonycteris > Craseonycteris thonglongyai. The sequence continues at coordinate 13,697 of PVKE010008378.1, read as the reverse complement.
AATAGGCTTCCGGTAATCATATAGAGCAGGGGTCTCCAAACTTTTCAACCCGCGGGCCGCATTAACTATCAAACAGCAGTTTGGGGGTCGACTACACACTCGAGGTCCAAATAGAAAAGAATCAAAACATAGATGTTGTTTTTAATTATTTATTTAATATTATTTTATTCAGATAAAAAGGTCTCCATGGGCCGGATGAGAGGGCCTCGTGGGCCGGATGCAGCCTGCGGGCCGTAGTTTGGAGAACCCTGATATAGAGTATTCTTTCCTATTTTCAAACTGATACATTAGCTAGCAGTGAGAGGATCATCCATCTTTCTAGGTTTTCCTCAAAGCATTTGTCAACATTGACCCTTAAAGTAAAAAATCTCTGAACGCTGATGAAATATGATTTTTAGTCTAAACCCTGTCAGTACCATGAATCTCTGAATCCACAGAAAATGAAATACTTTTGAAGGTGAGGTCAGAATTCTTCAGTCTACTCATACTTCTTGCACAGGGTTTCCTCAGGACGACAGCCAAGGACACAGAGCTCCACAAAGCTCAGGTTCGGTCATGTGGGAAAGTGTAATCTGAAGATGGTGTGTAGGGCTTGGACTAACAGGATTGGGATATTTTATTTCTAGCTTATATTACTGTACTTCAAGTGGATCAATGTTTGCTTTTATCATATCCCTAGAATTATAGTGGGCTTATTTCAAGGACAGCCTATGACAGGATTAGACTTCACCAAGACTTTGAAAAACTAATTTCTATTTGAAATTCTCCTTTCTCCCTTTCCTCCAAAAAGAGTAAATTCTATAAAGCTGGACAAATACATATGAGACAAGACTTCCCAGGCACTGTGCAAAAGCAACCGAGACTAAAATCCCCAAAAGAAGGGAAACACAGGAGTCGTCCTCTACGTCATCATCTTCTTGATGGTGTGCCATCAGTTCCCTGGGTGCTGTTAACATTCCTTTATCCATTTTTTCTCCCTTTCCTCCTCAGGCTCAATAATTTCAAATGACTTATCTTTATATTCGTTTATTCTTTCTTTCGTGTGTTCATGTTTACAGTTGAACTCTAATTTTTCAAATCAGTTACCTTTCAACTCCAGAATTTGTTTGGTAATTAAAAAAAAAAAAAAAAAAAAATTGGGGAAGCTGGAATGGCTCAGCAGTTTAAGTGCTTGCTTTGTAGCCCCAGGGCCTGAGGATCAAATCCCGGCCCCAACCCATGTGGACCCATATGCTGAACTGGGGTGTGCCCCCAGTTCAATTCTTGCTGGGCCTATGTGGGAGGCTCCTAACCCAGTTCCTGCCCTGCACAGCCCTGTGCCCACCTGTGGAGTGAAACTATATGGAAAACTAATGCTTTCAACTGTGGAGATGACTCTGGGTCCTCCCCCTTCTCTCTGTCTCTCTCTGTCTGTCTCTCTCTCTCTCTGTCAAAAAAACCCCAATCAAAATAGGGGAAGCCAGGATGGCTCAATGGGTTAAGCGCTCACTTTGCAGCCCTGGGGACCGAGGATTGAATCCCAGCCCTGGCCTGTGTGGACCCTTATGCAGAACTGGGGAGTGTCCCCAGTTTGGTTCTCACCAGGGTGAGACCCCAGCCCAGTTCCTGCCCTGTGCAGCCCCACAACCACCTGTGGAATGAAACTATGTGGAAAAACCAATGATGTGCAAGTATGGAGACTACTCTGGGCCCTCCCCCTTCTCTGTCTCTGTATCTCTCTCTCTCTGTCAAAAACAATAAAAGTAAATCTTTAAAAAAAAAAAACCACAATAAAAATAAATCTTAAAAAAAAAAAATTTTATAGCTTCATTGCTCTTCTCATTTGTTCTATTCTCATCTTTTGCTGATTTCCTTTAGCCTTTGTCCGTGTTTTCCTTTAGTTTTTTGAGCATATTAAAGACAGTTGGTTTGAAGTCTTAAATTTTTAAAATTATTATTTATGTACATTTTTGAGAGAAGATGTGTGTGAGAGAGAGAAAGAGAGAGAGAGAATGGGGGAAAGCAGGCTCCATAGCTGTACCTCATCAGTGGTGACATGGTTTCATCCCACACAGGTGGAGGTGGATGTGGAGCCGCTCAGGGCAGGAACTGAACCAGAGCCCTCCCGCATGTGAGGTGACAGCCTTCGCTGCTTTGCCATCCCAGTGTCACAGTTCAGCATATGGGTTTGCACGGGCTGTGGCCGGGAACAGAATCCTAGACCTTGCGATTTTGAGGCAAGCATTCAACAGCTGAACTATCCTGGCATCCCCTGGTTTGAATCTTTATCTAGTAATTCCAATGTCTGTGCTTCAGTGGCAGGTTCTGGAAATCTTTTCATCTGCATTGTCCACTTTTTTTCTGTTTCTTTGTATACACTGTAATTTTTCTGTTGAATACTGGGAATTTGAAAAACATCCACCTCTCCAGAGGCTGGGTACAGACTGGTTCTGTGCTGGGAAAGACCTTTACCAGGTGGCAGGGCAAGTTCTGGGCTCTGGGATCAGCCCAGGGTGAAAACTTAGTCTTCTCAGGTCATTTTTGGACTTGCATAGTGCCTGGGCCTGCATCTGCTTTTTAAAATTTTTCCTCTGTGTATGTATTTACTTTTAAATGTCTTAATTTCCCAAGGAGTTCTATCCCAGCTTCTTCTCGGGTCCCTAGGGGTTTGATTGCATGCCTCTTCCCTAGTCTCTTGCCCCCAGCACCCACAGGTCTGCAGTCTTCCTTCAGCTTTCATGCACCGGGGTGCCCGCCACTGCACTCCACAGCTTCTCCTGGCCTGAGATCTGACCTGTACCACATTTTTGCCATCTGAAAATGAATAAACCTATCTTGCTATCATTTGGTTTTCAAATTTTTAAAGATTTATTTTTATTGTTTTTGACAGAGAAAGAGAGATACAGAGACAGAGACAGAGAGAACAGGGAGGGCCCAGAACAGTCTTCATAGTTGCACATCATTGGTTTTCCACATAGTTTCATTCCACAGGTGGGCACGGGGCTGCACAGGGCAGGAACTGGGCTGCAGTCTCACCCCAGTGAGAACTGAACTGGGGGCACTCCCAAGTTCAGCATATGGGTCCACATGGGCCGGGGCTGGGATTCGATCCTCGGTCCTTGGGGATGCAAAGTGAGTGCTTAATCCACTGAGCCATCCCAGCTTCCCATGGTTTTCAATTTTTTAATTCTAAGCAAGAATAACTACATGGGTGGTGTGATGTGGACTTGTACATCGGGAAACTATCTAATTGTTACCAACCAATGTCACCCCATTAAATTTAACAATAATAAAAAAAAAGAATAACTGGAAAGGTTGTGAGCATGATACAGAAATTTGAGAGGCAGCCCTATGCTGTGGGAAATCCCATTAATTGTTGGCAATTTATGCTGATTCTGCAGTATATAGTTACTAGAAGGCCAAGGGCCAAAAAGACATTATAGAATGTTGGGCTTAAGAGGAAGTTTGAAGCCAATGCCTGGGAAGTTCTGTGCTGTGGTATTAATTAAGGAGTGCTGTCATGCCCTCTACCTGGTTTTGTGACCTTGGTCTGTCTTGCTTTCTATAACTGTATGATTTGAGGTATTAGCTTATAGCAGCCACATGCAGTACCCACATCCCTTGAGTCCTCACCGATTAGTTGGTGTGGTTTCCTCTATGTTTAAAGACAGGAGCTCAGCAGCCTTTGCCCCTCAGCAGAGTTTACTGCTGAGGAAGAGCTGTGTTTTCTTTCACCTGGAATAAGAGGGTGGTGGAATGCCTGGTTCCAAGGAGGATGAGGTCCTTATCCCTGAGTGGTACAGGGCAGAAGATGCCACTATTTGTTCTAACCCAGACTTTGATTAGAATCCATATCAACCACAGAGCGAAGATGGATGGAGGCAAGAACGTGACAGCAATAGGTTTGAAGGACCAAGTGCTCTTGCAGGACCCTCATCCTGCCCTACACAATAGAACTTCACTGGTAAATGTTTGTAACGTTTGAATTAATATGCCTGTCTCCTTGTTTTAATATTTTTATCTGGGTAACATAGTTCTTTATAATATTAAGTTTTCCTGAGTATTGTCAGCCATTTGCTTTGTAATGGGCTGCAGTCTAGTGCTGAGAAGATTGACGCACCAGCACCTACATACTGTTCATTTTGTGCTTTTTGCTAAAATGAAAATAATCTTTACTGAATGTTTGCTGTGTGTCAGGGAAGGCTCTAGGAGCTATGTTTCTAATGGAATGAGACTGACATTTTCCATTTAAAGACATCTAATACAGCTTACTGTTCTCTCTGGTGCTCCTTTTACGCTTTTCACAGGCTTTAGTTAATGCCATCGTGGCCTTCAGGGTTAAAATGACTGCTATCAAATAACCATTGCTTACTCTGGCCCCATCAAGCTAAGCCCAAATCAATGGGCTCAGAAAGAGATGAGGGTTTGAAAATTATTTTTCATTTGAGTTTCAGTGGAATCTAAGTCTAGTAGAAAACCTCCTGGGTTGTCTGTTCGCCTGCCTCCCCCACAGCCTTTTAACTTCTGTCCCTTTTCAGAAAACTGCTCGTTCATAACTCAGGTTTGCTGTGGAGCAGCCACATTTTGATAACATGGCCGTGCTCCAGACCCAGACTTTGGTACCAGAGCTAATACCTGACCACACAGCCCATCAAAGTCAACTGGCTGAGAATTTGGGATGATTAGCAAGAGATTCCCTTCACATTTTAGAAGGGAGGTGGTAGGAACCTAGGAGCTGGGAGTAGCCATGTCTTGCCACATACAATAGGAAGCAGAAAAGGTTGGTCTGCAGTGAGAGCTGAAGGGAAAACATGTTTAGAGATAAGAGGGGTGAGAGAAGAGAGAGTGAATCCTGGTAAGGGTGTCCCAAAATTCATACAAGATTTGAATTTTGCGTTATTTGTGCGGTAAAGTGCTGCCAACAACAAAAAAAGACAGTGACAGCTGACAGTTCAGGGTTATTAAAAATGGAGCGCTACATGAAAGAATAACGCATAAAATTTACAATTTTTTAATTATAAACCTGTGTTTTCTATCAGAATTACTTCTTGCGTGAATTTTTGGACACCCTTTATAAACCCAGGTCCATCTTGGGCAAGTTTGTTAACTTTTCAAGGAAAGAGAACTTCGGGTTGTGAGGAGGATTGTAATCTTTCAGTACACGTAAGGCACTAATAACAGTGCCTGACGCACAGAAAATGCTCACTGAGAGCCGTCATTGCCCAGTGATTCTCTGTTTTCACTGTGCCTAGAGCAGTATGAGGGTCCATTTATACCATTTCCTTTCCCCTCACAACACATGCTGCACACACAAGGACTTTGCAGTGATTGACCAGATTGCCAAATGAGCTCTATTGATGTTAGAACCAACAATGTTAGAAACACCTTGAAAATAGCTTCTCCTCACTGATTCTTTGTCCTACAATGAATTTTCAGGAGACTATTTTTGTCATGGAACATTATAGAACATTCACTTTAATTTATATATAATTATAATATATAGAACTACATAATATAATACACAATTCTATAGATTATATAGACTATATATAATTATATATAAGTTATATACACTATATATAATTTATTTAATTTATAATCTGTATTTTATAATAGTACTTTGTTTTCTGTGTAACTTTGTAAATGGACTAACCTTTTTGTTTTAAAAATTATTTCTTGGGAAAGCCGGGACGGCTCAGCGGGTTAAGCACTCGCTTTGAAGCCCCGAGGACCAAGGATCGAATCCCGGCTCCGGCCCAGGCGGACCCACATGCTGAACTGGGGTGTGCTTCCCGAATGCGGTAAGGCCCCCAGTCAGTTAAAAAAAAAAAATTCTTTCTTTAGGGGAGAGGAGTAGGGAGCAAACATCAAATATATGGTGATGGAAGGAGATTCTAGGTGGTGAGCACATAATGCAATGCATAAAAGATGTAATATAGAGTTGTATGCCTGAAAACTATGTTAACTGTTACCAACCAATTTCACACCAATAAATTTAACAATAAAGACAAAGTAGCTAACACTTTAGGTCCCACACACTGAAAAAAAAAAAATATATATATATATATATATAATGTTACTTTAAGTATGCTAAGGAGCCAGATAAGAGAATTGGAAATCATCCATTGTTTGTGCTGGGTCACTGATGCTTGGTGAGAACCTGGAAGGAAAAGGGTGACATAAATGATCTTCACCCTGGGGAGACATGCATGCTCTAGTACTGTGATTCAGCCTAGGAGTTGCTCTCATTAGTGATACCAAGAAGTGAAAATCCTGTAAAGCACCCTTTTGAGGACCAAGTGGAAAGCACCATTTTAAAGCTTTATTTTTATTGTGTTTTTATTTATTTATTTATTTTTTTATTTTTTGCACTGAACTGGGGGCCTCACCGCATTCAGGAAGCATACCCCAGTTCAGCATGTGGGTCTGCCTGGGCTGGGGCCGGGATTCGATCCTTGGTCCTCGAGGCTTCAAAGTGAGCACTTAACCCACTGAGCCATCCCAGCTTTCCCTATTTTTATTGTTTTTTGACAGAGAGACAGACAGACAGAGAGAGACAGCGAGAAGGGGGAGGGCCCAGAGCAGTCTCCATAGTTGACAGTATTAGTTTTCCATATAGTTTCACTCCACAGGTGGATGCGAGGCTGCGCAGGGCAGGAACTGGGCTGGGAGCCCCACTTCAGAATATGGGTCCACCTGGGTCGTGCTGGGATTCAATCCTTGGGCTTCGGGGCTGCAAAGTGAGCGCTTAAACTGCTGAACCACCCCAGCTTCCCCGAGAGCACTATTTTAAAGATATGAAGAATACACACTTTGCTGTCTTTCTTCCAAACATGAGTACAGGATCTGTGTGTGCCATGTGAAATATAAGCTACAATCTTCTTAAGGAGAAGGTGAAAGTCCTGGAAGGGAATCAGAATAGAAACCAGTGATGTGCAAAGGCAGAGGGATGCTAAGCCCAAGTGAGATGTGATGCACTGGTGGCTAGGAACAGAAACCTGCCCTGCTGAGCCCACATAGGTGTCACCAAACCTTCATGGGGCAATGGATCTGACCTTTGGAGAAGCAGTAGCACAAAGCAAAAGGGAGCATCCACATCAAGGGAGTGAATGTGGGTATAAATGAACCAAGGGCAAAGGCACTGAACTTGAAGAGTTCCAGGCTAGTGTAAAACCCCATCAATATGAGGTTCCTGATGCCTTGGGGTACAGATTGACAGTAGGGGGAAACTCAATCCCAATACAGAGTCACTTGCACCAGCCATCTGTGACTGGCACAGCTGTGCAGTCAGCCTTTCCCTATCTGCAGTCCCAATCTCCAAGATCTTGTCCCACCTCCCATGACACTCATTTCACTGTCTAGATCAGGGGTCTCCAAACTACGGCCCGCGGGCCGCATCCGGCCTGCGAGGCCCTCTCATCCGGCCCGTGGAGACCTTTTTATCTGAATAAAATAATATTAAATAAATAATTAAAAACCACATCTATGTTTTGATTCTTTTCTATTTGGACCTCGAGCGTGTAGTCGGCCCCCAAACTGCTGTTTGATAGTTAATGCGGCCCACGGGCTGAAAAGACTCTAGATGTTAGTGGTGACAGTCCTCACTGCAGCTTTTGCAGGAGCCCAGGAGAAGAGGGCTCCAGCAGGGGAGTTGGTAGGAGTCATAAACGAATCCTAATATGCTGGCTCTGTTACATTACTCTTCGATGCCTTTTAATCTAAATCTTAAGATCTGTATTATGGAAGTTGATGTGTGAAGAAATGAGGCAGAATTATGGCATGAATTTTACCAGTGTTTTGAATCTGAGCGTCTCCTGAACATGTCTACACATTGAAACCTAGCCAAGCAGAGTATGTTGGTTGTTTCAAAAGGCTCTTTCTCCTCATGACTTTTCTGATTATTATAAAATCACTTAGAGTGATTCATGATTCTGAATTATTTCATGTTTTTCTAGGTTGTACGGTAAAAAGAAAAAAAAATTATACTCAAGGAATTTTTCAGGGGGGAAAGGGTCTCTTTTGCTTTTATAACATTTTTATGCTATTACTTTTCAAAAGAAAGGGAAGTATCTTCAGAAAAGGCCAGAAAATCTAATGTCAAGCAAAAAGTTATTCATATAAATCACAGATATAAATCAAAGAAATAAATCACTAATAGCCCTTTCATAGTGTTGTAAGAACCAATATCTAGCTGGCTCGTTAATACAAGTTCATTTTGCTATTAAAAGTACAAAGTGCATTATTACATTTTCACCATATCACCTTAGGTTAATATAGAAATGTTCAGCTGTTTCTTCATTCATTAAAATGACAAATCAACCAAAACAGTTATGGTAGAATGGCAGTACAATTGCTAGCGTCATGGAAATGTAAACAGTGCAATTTAATTCACACCATCTCTTAACACTATGGTAATCTTACAAGGAGACCTGAAACCTTTCCTATGAAAAACATCATTAACCATTTTAAATTGTGCTTCAGAGAAAGCCTTGAGCTATCAGGATTCCATGCATTGGTACCAACATCTAGGAGGATCATTTAGACATTTCAACTCTGATGACCTTTTTGGAAGCCGTTACAATATCCTTTGTTAATTAAAAGAGTGCTTTTCGTCTTACTGTCTTTTCAAGAAATGCCATATTTATGCCATTTAAAAGAAATTTTCAGGATATTGGAGAATCAAGAATCGTGTTTTATTTCAGTGAGTTTGTTAAAAATCATAAAATGTATTTTTCTGAAACAGGCCTGAAAAAGAATTTCAAGACAAAGTGTCTGAGTGCTTTCTGCCTACAAAGTGAATTTCTGCAACAATGCTAGTGAAGTTACAGAACATGGGTATAAGGTCATAGATGACAAACTAACCATCATAGTGATGGTGGATACATTAAAGCTTGGTGAGTTAATTAAATGTCTATAATAAGCGAATTTCAAATTATATTTTCTTACAGTAAACACATAATAAATACAGTGTCTTAAAACAAATTTGTAACCCCAAGGTTAAAGGTCCATAGGAGAGTAAAAAAAAATAAAAAAACAAAAAAATAAATTATGTGCATTTAAAACTAGATTATTACAGGAGAATGTTTTGTTCTTCATAGAAAAAAATTAGCCAGAACTCAACTCCATAATGCTAATAGTCAAAATATGGTTAGCTTTTCACCCACTCGCTAATGCTCTTTCTCTTTGTGTTGTGATGGTGACTAAGTATATATTTTTCAGCCTTCTCCTTTTCCCGGTCCAAGGATAATGACAAGTTCAGTGTAGCTTTCTCAAAAGTACTTGCGGTGTTGACCTTATCCTCTGAAGAAACTATTACACTGATTCTAACCGCCCCCCCCCCCATGGCTTTAAATTTAGTAACAGCGAAATCATAATATTTAGGTTTTATAATTTATTCTTTCCAGACGGGGTACCAGTTCTAGGATGAGCTATCCTTTTGAGATATCCCATTTGAGATATCCTTTGGGATCTAGAGGAAAATTCAAACAGTATCAGTAATTCCATCAACAAGTGTTTATTGGCTGCTGTGTGTAGGTAGGTAGTATACTAAATAATCAGGGAGCTATTACGTGAGTGAGGAATTAGCTCTTCAAGTATGTCACAGTCTGGATGGGCTGTGTTATGAACACACGCACAAAAGACCACTCATAATACAGAGCAGTACTCATGAGTGTTGAAGGAATGCGGTACACTGGACTTCAAAGGAGAGAGAGAGATTGCTTGGCCTGTGGTCTTGAGGTTGCCTACACCTCAGGATACAGGTGGCCTTTGAGTTGGGCTTTGAGGGACTAGAGGAGTTAAAGAATCAAGGTAGGGTGGAGGGAAGGGAACAGCGAATGTTGAAGAGGGAGAAAAGAGATAATTTCCAGAGAAAGGATCTGCAGTGAATTGAAGTATGCTTTAGAGGTTGGAAATTCGGTTTGAATATATTTCAAAAAATGCTTATCTGTGCATATTTTCGCAGTCTTCCTTTGAAAAGGTGAAGCATGTGTGGTTGATCTCTTAGTCCTGTCCAGAGCCACAGGGCAATTGCTGTGGTCACCAGGGCTTCTCCCCAACCCCCTCAATCTCTTTTCTGTCCTAGACTTCCAAGCTGACTCTCCCCCATATCTTTCAGTGCTTTGCTTCAATGTGCATTAGGGTTTATAATCTCATTATCACCAAGTCTTAAAAAAAATTCCCAGCCTTTATCTCTAACAATCTTTTAAATTGCAGCACTGCTCAGAACTTTGTCTTCTAACAGTACCCGGATCAATGATTATTTTTACTTCAAAAAATTTCATTACAAATTGCTAACTAGAGTTCTGCTGTCTCAGATTTGAACAATGGTTTCATTAGTCAGGATCAGAACACAGAGTATATAGAGTTCCAGAAATAAAGTACTGGTAATCAAATCAAATCAGAGGATTCAGGAAAGCATTACACGGATGTCTGCCTGTACACAAACATACCTCACTGCTCCTCTTTGTTAAGAACTCAACAGGAAGGGAACATTTTCCCGTCACCACACCCCTCTTTGTTAGCTAAAGAGCTGCCTTCTTCACCAGACAAGGCAAATCATGCCTGCTCTCACATATTCCCACTAATTTGCAAAGTGATTTGGGACAACTTGCTTAACTCCTTGTTATCTCAGTACTAACCCCGTGGGATTGTGGGGAGAATTAAATACGTTAATATTTGTCAAGTGAAAAGAACAGTGCCTGGCATGTGGTAGGACTTGGAGCAGCCGCAGCAACTCTAGGGGCCATTGCTTGCCACGTAATCCAGTTTCAATCTTAATATAAAATAGGAATAGGAAAAAAGGAACTATAAAGATTCACTACTTTCCTTCTCAAAAATTGGGGAAATATTTATGGGACTTAAATTTTGAAGGTGCTTGACCAAGAGGATCATAAGTTTGAATTCAGATACCTGTATAGCTGCTAGTATTATCACAGCAGTCCGCATTCCGTATGCTAATTCTAAAAGCTGATAACATTTCAACAGTTTTCTGGGTTACCTATTTCAAGCTTGTTCCTAATGGTACCCAAGTTAAATTATGTAATTAGATAAGAAATCCATTAGAATGATTGAGCAGTGGTTCTCAGACAATTTCGCAGTGTCTACAGATTTTTTTTTTAATTGTTGAAGTATATAGTTGACACACAATATTATGTTAGTGTCAGGTGTACAACATAGTGATTCAACATTTATATACCTTACGGAGTGTTCACCATCATAAGTCTAGTAACCATCTGTCACCATGTAAAATTATTTGGGTATTATTGCCTATTTTCCCTATGATATACATCACATATTCTTGTGACTTACTTATTTTACAACTGGAAGTATGTACATTTTTTTAAAGATTTATTTTATTGTTTTTGACAGAGACAGAGAGAGACAGAGACAGAGAGAGATAGAGAGAAGGGGGAGGGCCCAGGGCAGTCTCCACAGTTGTGTATCATTAGTTTTCAACATGGTTTTGTTCCACACAGGTGGGTGGAGGGCCACACAGGGCGGGAACTGGGCTGGGGGCCTCCCACATGGGGGGCATGCCCCCTTGAGCCGAAGGCCACACCTGGGGACAAGAACCAAACTGGGGGCCTCCTGGATGGGAAGTATACTCCAGTTCAGCATATGGGTCCACATGGGCCAGGGAGGAATTCAATCCTCGATCCCCGGGGCTGCAAAGCGAGTGCTTAACCCACTGAGCCATCCCTGCTTCCCCACATTTTTTTTTTTTTAAGATTTATTTTATTGTTTGAGAGAAGGCAAGAGAGAAAAAGAGAGAGAATGGGGGAGGGCCCAGAGCAGTCTCCACGGTTGTACATCATCAGGTGTGACAATAGTTTCATTCTGCACAGGTGGATGTGAGGCTTTGCAGAGTGAGAACCGAACTGTGGGCCTCCCATGTGGGAGGTGAGAACCTTCGCTGCCATCCTGACAGTTGCCAGTTTCACCGCAGTTCAGCATGTGGGTTTGCATGGGCTGGGGCCAAGATTTGATCCCCAGACCTCGTGGTTGCAAGGCAAGTGCTCAACCTGCTGAGTATCCTAGCATTCCTGGTGGTTTGTACTTATTAATCCCTTTTACCTTTTTCACTCATCTCCCTTCTGTGAACCATCATTTTGTTCACTGTACCAATGAGTCTGTTTCTGGTTTGTTTTCTTATTTTGTTTTTGTTTCTAGATTCTACATGTAAGTGAAATATTAGTAATATGGTATCTGTCTTTCTCTGACTTATTTTACTTAGGATAATACCCTCTAGGACCATCCATGTTGTTGCAAATAGACAACTTTATTCTTTTTTAAGGCTGAACAATATTTCATAATACATATGTACCACATTTTCTTTATCCATTCATCTATTGATGGGCACATAGGTTGCTTCTATGTCATGGCTATTGTAAATAATGCTGTAATGAGCATAGGGGTACTTTAAATTAGTGTTTTTATTTTCTTCATATAAATACCCAGAAGTGAAATTGCTGGGTCATATGGTAGTTCCACTTTAATTTTTGGAGGAAACTCCATGCTGTTTTCCATAGTGACTGCATCAATTTATAGGGTGCCAGGGTTCCCTTTTCTCCACTTCCTCACCAACACTTGTTGTTTGTTAATTCATTAATGATCTATTTTGACAGGTGTCAGATGATATCATCGTGGTTTTGATTTGCATTTCCCCAATGATCAGTGATGTTGAGCATCTTTTTATATGTCGGCCATGAGTATGTCTTCTCTGGAGAAATGTCTATTCAGATCTTCTGCACATGTTTTAATCAGATTGTTTGGTGTGTGTGTGTGTGTGTGTGCACGTGCATGTGTGTTTTAAGTTATATGAGTTTTTTTATATATTTTGGATATTAACTCTTGAATATATCACTTGTAAATATGTTCCTCCATTCAGTAAGTTGTCTTTTTGTTTTGTTGATGGTTTTCTTCATTTTGCAAAAGATTTTTCATTTTATGTTGCCCCATTTATTTATTTTTGCTTTTGCTTTTGTTACCCTTGCCTGAGGAGACATATCATTATATATATAGTTAAGACTGAATCAGAGTTTACTGCCTATGTTTACTTCTAGGCGTTTTCTGTTTTGAGGTCTTACATTTAATTTTCAAATTTATTTTGAGTTTATTTTTATATATGGTATAAAAAGTGGTTTAGCTTCGATTTTTTGCATTTACCTGTCTAGTTTTCCCAACACCATTTATCGAAGAGACTGTCTTTACCCCATTGCATATTCTTGCTCCTTTATCATAGGTTAATTGACAATGTAAGCATGGGTTTATTTCTGGGCTCCCTATTCTTTTTTTCTTTTTTTTTTTCTTCTCTTTCTGGGCTCCCTATTCTGTCTCACTGATCTACCGGTATATGTCTGCTTTTATGGCAGTACCATGATGTTTTAATTACTATAGCCTTATAGTATAGCTTGAAATCAGGGAGCGTGATACCTCTAGCTTTGTTCTTCTTTCTCAATATTGCTTTGACTATTCAGGGTCTTTCACGGTTCTCTACAAATTTTAGGATTATTTGTTCTAGTTCTGTGAAAAATGCCATTGGAATTTTGATAGGGATTGCATTGAATATGTAGAATGTTAAGATTTTAATGACATTAATTCTTCCTATCCATGAGCATGGGATAGCCTTTCATTTATTCATATCTTCTTTAATTTCTTTCACCAATGTCAGAGTTTTCATAGTACAAGTCTTTTACATACTTGGTTAAATTTATCCC
>PVKE010008377.1:0-47899 GCA_004027555.1 Craseonycteris thonglongyai | reverse complement strand
CAAATAATCTGCCCCATCCAATAAAACCAAGGGTCACCCTCGCTATCCAATCCATTGGCGACACAAAAAGCCTAACTTCCTGCTCGTAGTTTCTCCCTTTAAAACACCCCTCCCAATTGGACTCGGGGCCGTTCTCTCCTAGTTGCACTGGGAGACGGACGGACCGGGCTCGAGCTTGTATCAATAAAACCTCTCTTTGTACTTGCATCAGAGTTGGTCTCTTGGTTGCCGTCGGGATCATGATCTGGGAGCACAACACTACGATCGCTATGTGGCCATCTGCAAACCCCTGCATTACCTTACACTCATGAGCAGCAGAGTCTGTGTACAACTCATGTTCTGCTCCTGTCTGGGGGGATTACTAGCAATCTTACCCCCAATCTCCCTGGTGAGCCAGGTGAATTTCTGTGCCTCCAATGTGCTCAATCACTATTACTGTGACTATGGGCCCCTCCTGGAGCTTGCTTGCTCAGACACAAGCCTCTTAGAACTGACGGTCATCTTCTCAGCAGCTGTGACTCTGGTGGTTACTCTGGTACTGGTGACACTTTCTTATACATACATTATCAGGACCATTTTGAGGATCCCTTCTGCCCAGCAAAGGACAAAGGCTTTTTCCACTTGTTCCTCCCATTTGATTGTCATCTCCCTCTCTTACAGCAGCTGCATGTTTATGTATATTAATCCCTCTGCGAAAGAAGTTGCTCTCAACAAAGGAATGGCTATGCTTATTACTTCAGTTGCCCCCTTATTAAACCCTTTCATTTACACGCTAAGAAATCAGCAAGTGAAGAAAGCATTCAAGGACACCATCAAAAAGATTGTGAAACTTTAAAGAACAGAATACATTTCAATGTATTGAGTGTACCATATTTCAAGTGTTGAACAGGCCCTTGAGGATAAAAACACAAAAAGCTGATGTCCTAATTTCAAGGACTACACAGTCTTGTGTGATAGAAACGTATATAACCAATATTATATACTTATCCTAAATTATGTAATAATAAGCTTATAAAAATAAAATAACATGGTAAGAGTTATTTAAAAAAGAATGAATGAGATTTATAAAAAGACTATTTGAAGAGAATTAAATGTTTTTCAGAAAAGACTTAAAATTTAAAGGGGCAAACCATGTTTATTTAGGAGAGTAGGAAGATAAGAATTTGTAGTGAAAAAGAGAGGCCAAATCTTAAAGGTATTTAATTACAAACTATGGAGTTAGTTGGACATTGGTGAGTCAATAAACATTTTTAAAAAGGAAGTTATATTATAAGCATGGTTTTGAGGAAGATTAGCATTGACATTGTTCTTTTTTTTCTGTTTTTTTTCTTTTTGCATTGGCATTTTTTTTCATTGTGCTGCCCTGGAGACTATTTTTCTACCAATATTAATAATTTTTATTCTTCTCCTTTTTTATTTTTCTTTCAACTACAGCTGTTACAACTTCCATTTTTCCATAAAGAAAAAAATTTTTTTAATAAACACTCAGTCTACTTTTCTCCAAATGAGGCTAAAATTTTCATGACTTTGTCAACCTACATGTTTATTTTCTAGAAGTTATGGTTTCTAGAGGCAAGGTGAGAAGCCTTTTACTTCTCTTAGGACCAATTGGTTTTTTTTGGCTGACAACTTTTTAAGTTAATGGCTGAGAGATTCTGCTCTCCCTCGTTGGTAGTTTCTGGTGATTTTTTTTATTGTGATTTTCTTTTCATCTTTTATTTTCATTTTTATTTTCATCTTATTTTCATCATTTTATTGTTTACTTTTGTTAGATATTAAAAAGGACCAATTCTATCATATGGCTTCATTCTTTTAATTTTTCCCCAAATTTTTGCTTTTGTTTTTAACATAAGCCATGGATGCCTGTTTCATAAAATAAAAAAGAATATATAGTATCAATACAGTTTTTTATCTAGAATATAAAGGAATAGACTACCCTACCAAGAACTCCACACATGGATTCAAGGTAACAACTTAAATTTGAATAGGTGGTGGAAGGGGTTCAACTTAAATGAAACAAAAGACATTTTGGAAATCTGAGTACTTACAAATAGTTTAGTACTATCCTAATGCATTATCGAAGACTGGTTAATGTTTGGGGTACAAGTGAAACATTGTCTGGTTCCACATTACCACATGCTTTATGTATGGTAATCATGTTCAGTGGAATGATGTTTATTAGGCATTTAAGGAGCAAAATGTTCTAAAAGATTGTGAGCAAATTTCAAGAACCATAAACAATATTAAAGAATATATAATCCTTTTCACAAAAGGCCTTTTATGTAAAGCCACTGCTACTTTGAATATCTGGATTTCTTTGGTGACTAAGCTAGAGATCAGTGATAACTTTGACTTTATTACAAATTCACTGAGCTAACTATTAATTGAGGTATAGAGTCAGAGGAAAATTATTTAAATGAGATTTCATAAAGATTTGGAGAGAAAAGGATAGGCTCAAAAACATATTCTTCTAAAAAATGATTAATTATTAATCAATTAATTGAGAAATGAACTAAAACAGACATATCTGAATCACCAAGTTCCTTCAAGTCCACATTTCTACCAAAACCTAAGGAGAAGTGGAAGACAATGCCATATAGTGGTTAGCAATAAACTTGTAGGTTTAGCTCAAATCCTAGATTCTCAACTTCTTATCAAAGCTACCTTGGGATAGTTATATGACCTTTCTAAGGTTTACTTTCCTAAATTCTAAAATGTGAATAATAGTATCTATCTTATAAGATGGTTTTGATCATTAAATGAGATAATAGGTATAAAATATTTTAAAAGTCTTACTTATTAAGTTTCTAATAAGTCATTCATTATAACAATATGATAATGGTAAACATCTTTTTCAATAAACTGGGACTTAACTAGTAAGAATAGGTATTAAATTGATTGGCTTAATGTACCTTGGACTGGGGCGAGCATCCCATGTGAGAAGCCCCCAGTTCAGCCCCCAGCTCTCGGAGGTGTGCCTCCCATGCAGGAGGCCCCTGCCCAGCTCCTGCTCTGCTGCCCCACCCCCACCCCCACCCACCTGTGTGGAATGAAATCGTGTCAAACACTAATAACGTCCAACTATAGAAACTGTTCTGGGCTCTCCCCCTTCTCTCTGTCTGTCTGTCTGTCTGTCTGTCTCTCTCTCTCTGTCAAAAACAATAAAATAAATCTTTTTTTAAAAAGCATAATAAATGAAATAAAGAATAAAACAGATGAGGTTAATGCCCAGGAAGATAGAGCTAAAACAAAAATAGTGAACTATTATAAAAGATTAGATCTGGTAAACAATTTCATAAAACAACAAAAAGCAATGAAAAGATTAGATAGATGACAGAAAACAATAAAGAGATTAAAGAGACAGGTAAGTAGTTAGTTACATAAGTCTCAAAAAACAAGTGCAGATATGCCAAATAAATTTAGATAATAACTTGTAGGTGAAGAAAAGGGGGGAGAAGGAAATGATATATTTTTTATAATAAGGATTGATATCTCTGAATATACTGAGACAGATAAGGAAAATACGTATCTTAAGAAATCAGACATTTGAATGTGATAGTAGAATAAAAGAACACCTCCAAAGGCTTGCCACACAAATAACACATTTAAAACCACTTTTGAAAGAAATACTCAAATAAAATGATAACTAAATCCAGAAGGACAACGCAAATACAGTAGTCTCCTTGTATCAGCAGTTTCACTTTTCACAGTTTCAGTTATCCGTGGTAAATTGCTATCCAAAAATATTAAATGGAAAATTCCAGAAATAAACAATTTATAAGTTTTCAGTTACATGCCATTCTGAATAGCATAATGAAATCTTGCATCACCCTACTTTGTCCTATTAGGGACATGAATCATCCTTTTGTCCAACATATCTCATTATCTACACTAGCCCATTATCACTAGTACTCATCTTGGTTATCAGATTGACTGTCATGGTATCACAGTGCTTGTGTTCAAGTAACGCTAATTTTACTTAGTAATGACCCCAAAGCACAAGAGTAGTGATTTTGGCAATTTGTATATGCCAAAGAGAAGCCATAAAGTATTTATTTTAAATGAAAAGGAGAGTATAGCACAATAAAATATTTTGAGAGAGAGCACATTCACACACCTTTTATTATAGTATATTTTATCATTGTTTTATTTTATTAATAGTTATTTTTGAGAATAAAAAAATAGTTATTTTTGTTGATCTCTTCTGTGCCTCATTTATAAATTATTCTTGATCATAGGTATGTATGTATAGGAAAAAGCATAGTATATATAGGACTCGATACTGTATATGATTTCAGGCATCCACAGGGGATCTTGAAATGTATCTCCCATGAATAAGGAGAGAATACTATAGTATGAAACATAAAAATAATATTATATTTCTATTGATCATATAAAGTATATTTTTTCGAAGATTTATTTTTTATTGTTTTTGACAGAGAGAGAGAGAGAGAGATACAGAGACAGAGAAAGAGAGAAGGGAGAGGGCCCAGAACAGTCTCCATAGTTGTAAATCATTGGTTTTTCCACATAATTCACTCCACAGGTGGGCTTGGGGCTGCACAGGGCAGGAACTGGGCCGGGGTTGCGCCCCAATGAGAACTGAACTGGGGGCACTCCCCAGTTCAGCATATGGGTCCAGACGGGCCGGAGCCGGGATTCGATCCTTGGTCCCCAGGGCTGCAAAGTGAGCGCCTAACCCACTGAGCCATTCCGGCTTCCCCTATTTTTATTTTTTTTTTAAGTAAAACTCAGGAATGCCAGAAAATCTCAGCAGTTAAATGTTTGCCTCACATCACTAGGTCCAAGGTTCAATTCCCAGACCCAGCCTGTGCAAACCCCATTTGCTGAACTGCAACACAACTGGTAACCACTAGGATGGCTTTGCAGCAAAGGTTCTTGCCTCCTATATGGAAGGCCCCTGGTTTGGTTCCCATCCCACATGGCCCCACATCCACCTGTGTGAAACGAAACCATGTCACAACTAATGATGTACAACTATGGAGACTGCTCTGGGCCCTACCCCTTCTCTTTCTCTCTCTCTCTCTCTCTCTCTCTCTCTCTCTCTCTCTCTCTCTCTCTCTCCCCCTCCCTCGCCTTCTTTCAAATGATAAAATAAATCTTTAAAAAAATAAAAAATAAAAATCCCAACCCAAGTACCGGTGAGATTAATGTCCTTGGTGAGAAAAAGATGCAATAATAGTAATAAACTCAATCCAGTCATAAAAAAAATAAGATTCTAATTATAAATCTGTATTCTTCATTATTTATTCACACAAGGTTTAAGCAATTGGGTTAGAAATTATATGTATAATACATATTTAATATAGAAAAATTCAAAGTAAGTGAAAAAAAACTGAAAAAAACAATAGGAACCCTAACATCCAGAAATAAACATTATTTTGGTGTTTGTCCTTCTAAATGTTCATATTTATATACATACATATATTTTAAGTATAATATTACACATAGCATTTTAACTTACTGTTTTGTACATAAACATGTGTGGTAAATATCTTTCCATTTTAATAACAAGAGACATAAACTAGTATTATATATTTAACTATGGAGTTTGCTGTAGGTTTTCTTTAATCATGTTTAAAAAGTACCATTCTGTTCCTAGTTTTCTAATTTTTTTAATCATTAATGAATGGATATTGATTTTTATCAGTGCCTTTTCCACATCTATGGAGATCATTATATGGTTTTTTTTAATTTAAAGTGATGAGCTATAAATAGATTTTCTGGTATTAAACCAACTTTGCATTTCTGTAATGAATACACTTGGTTGAACTAAACTATACTTTTAACATATTACTGACTTGATTTACTAATACTTCTTTAGATATTCTGCATTTTGTTTGTTTGTTTGAGAAAAAGTGAGAGAGAGAGAGAGAAGAGGAAGGGTCTTAGAGCAGTCTCCATATTGTACCTCATTAGTTGTGAAATGGTTTCACCCCACACAGGTGGATGAAGGGTCACATGGGGGCCTTCCACATAGGAGGTGAGAACCTTCACTGCTGAGCCATCCTGGCAGTTACCAGTTGCACCACAGTTCAGCATATGAGGTTGCAAGGGCCGGGACCGGGAATTGAACCCTGGACCTTGCAATTGTGAGGCAAGAGCTCAACCACTCAGCTATCCCAGCATCCCTGGCATCTATGTTTTCAAGTGAGATTCCATTATAATTTTCTATTTTTGACAGTCCTTATTATGTTGGGTATTCAGTTAATGCTGCAGTGAGTTGGGAGTACCTTTGCTATTCTCTGGAAGGATTTGTGAAGTTTTGAATGATTGGTAAAGCTTGTTATTTCAACCAAGTAGCCTGGGGTGTTTTGCAAGATGTTTGACCATTTATATATTCCCTTAATGATTACAACACAATTTTTCCATTTTTAAATCACTGTAAAGAGTGTAATAGGCATATACAAAGCTATAGTAACCAAAAAGGCATAAGAACAAACATGTAGATCAATGGAACAAAATAGAGAGCCCAGAAATAAACCCATGCTTATATGATCAATTAATTTATGATAAAATGCCAGGAATATGCAGTGGCACAAGGACAGTTTCTTTAATAAATGGTGTTGGAAAAACTGGATAGACACATGCAAAAGACCACTGTCTTACAACACATACAAAAATTAACCCAGAATTGATTAAAGATTTAAATTTAAAACTTTAAAATTAACTCCTAGAAAAAAATATAGGTGATAAACTCCTTGACATTTGTCTTAGTGATGATTTTTTGGATTTGACACCAACTAAAATGCAACAAAAGCGAAAATCAACAAGAGGGACTACGTCAAACTAAAACGCTTCTATACAATAAAGGAAACCATCAACAAATTAAAGGAAAACTACCAAGAAAATATTTGCAAATCATATATTTGGGAAAGAATTAATGTCCAAAATATAAAAAGAACTCATACAACTCAATAACAAAAATATCTAATTTTAAAATGAGCAAAGAAACTGAATAGACATTTTTCCAAAGAAGACATACAGATGGCCAACAGTAATGTTCAACATCACTAATCATCAAGGAAATGCAAATCAAAACCACAATTAGATATCATCTCATACTTGTTAGAATGGCTAATATCAAAAAGACTAGAAATTACAAATGTTGGAGAGGATGTGGGGAAAAGTGAACCCTTGTACTCTATTCTTGGAAATGTAAGTTGCTGCAGCCACTATGAAAAACAGTATGGAGGGTCCTCAAAAAAATTAAGAATAAATTATATATGATCCAGCAATTCCACTACTGGGTATTCGTCCAGAGAAAATGAAAACACTAACTGGAAAAGATATCTGCACCCTCAGGTTCATTGCAGCATTATTGACAATAGCCAAGACATGGAAGAAAACTAAGTGTCCATTAAAAGACAAATGGACAAAGAAAATGTGATAGATATATACAACAGAATATTATTCAGCCATAAAAAAGAAGAAAATCTCTTTATTTGCAACATCATGGATGAAACTTGAGGGCATAATGGTAAGTGAAATAAGTCAGAGAAAGACAAATGCCATATGATCTAACTTATATGTGGAATCTAAATTAAAAAAAAAAACCTTGCATTTCCATTTGTGAAATGTGGGGACAGGAGGTGAACATAATGAGTGAAGGTGGTCAAAAAGCATAAACTTCTGGTTATAAAATAAATAAATCCTGGGGATATAATGTGTAACGTGGAGGCTATGTTTAGAATACCGTGTTGCATATTTGAAAATTGCTAAAAGAGTAATCTTAAAAGTTCTCATTACAAAAAAAAATTTGTAATATGTGTGGTTATAAACTAGAATTTATGTGGTGATCATTTCTCAGTGTACACAAATGTCAATCATTACGTTATACACCTGAAACTAATATAATGTTATGTCAATTATCTCTCCAAAAATATTTTTTAATTAAAAAATTTCCTGTGTAGAAATAAAAATGTGCAGCTCACTGCTATGTTCATTTAATTTTACATAAACACATTTTTCAATTTGAAAATAAAATACAGGGGAAGCCGGGATGGCTCAGTGGGTTAAGCGCTCACTTTGCAGCACCGGGGACAGAGGATCGAATCCCGGCCCCGGCCCGTGTGGAACCATGTGCTGAACTGGGAGCTCCCCCAGTTCAGTTCTCTCTCTGTCTCTGTATATCTCTCTCTCTCTTTCCTCTGTCAAAATAAATAAATAAATAAATAAATAAATAAATAAATATATATATATATATATATATATATATATATATATATATATATATATATATAAGAAAATAAAATACAAAAACTGTTCTTGGAGTTACTTCTAAACTTGTTCTCTAATCCTAATGTAACAGAAATGTATCTGATGTTTTTTCATGCGGTAAATGTCAAATCATGGAGCTTTGAGGTCAAGGTTAGCACTGTCATCCTCAAGTTCTCTTATAGTAAATGCTGCAGCCACAAGCACCACCAGCCGGTATTCTCTGGGCAAACAGGAAACTGGTTGACAAGAGTTAAGAGTGGGTGAGGATACAGAGAAAAGGGAACCCCAGTGCAGAGTTGGTGGTTGGTGCAGCCATGATGAAAAACAGCATGGAAGTTACTAAAAATATATGTAAAATGGAACTACCATATGACAGCAATTCCACTTCTGCATATGTAGCCAAAGGAAATGAAAACAGGATGTCAAAGAAATATCTGCATACCTATGTTCATCACATTATTTACAATAGCAAGATATGGAAACAACCTAAGTGTCAATTGGTGAATAAATGGATAAACAAGATTAATGAGTATTATCCAGCCATGAGAAAGAAGAAAATCTTGCCATTTCCAACAACACGGATGGACCTTGAGGGAATTATCTATGTGAAAATGCTAAGTGAAATAAGCCAGACATATAAAAACAAATACTGCATGGTATCACTTATATGTGAAATCTAAATAAAAAGTCAAACTCAGAAACACATAGAAGTGGTTGCCAGTTAGATGAGGGTTAACAGATATTTGGAAACATTTCATAAAAGGGTATAAACTTTCAGCTATCAGCTGAATGAAGTTCTTACATATAACATGTTGATTATAGTTGAAAACACTGTATTGTTTAATTGTAATTTGCTAAGAGAGTAGAATTTAAATGTTCTCTCATACCAAAAATTAAATAAATATGTGAATTGATGAATATGTTAATTAACTAAATGAAAAGAATACTTTTACAATGTATATGTATATCAAATCTCCACAATGTATACTTTAAATATCTTTAAATTATCTTTGTAAATTATACCTCAGTAAAGCTGAAAATAAAAACAAAAACTCTTACATTTAACCAGTGGTGTATTATATTTTAAATAATTATTTTGTCTTGAACTTTTAAACATAGAAAATTGTTCTAATATTTTTTGGTATTGTCATAATTTAGATTTTGTTTATCTTAGTAAATGTAGGCTCTTCTTTTTTTTAAGATTTATTTCATTGTTTTTGACAGAGACAAAGAAGAGACAGAGAGATGGGGGAGGGCCCAGCACAGTCTCCATAGTTGTACGGCATCAGTCTTCGACATGGTTTTATTCCACACAGGTGGAAGGGGGCCACACAGGGTGGGAATTAGGTCAGGGTTTCCACATGGGAGGCACGCCCCCGAGAGCTGGGGGCCGTACCAGGGGCCTCCCACGTGGAAAGTTTGTCCCTCGAGAACGAAACTGGGGCCACACCCCAGCTCAGCATATGGGTCCGCACTGGCCAGGGCTGGGACTCAATCCTTGGACCCCAGGACTGCAAGACGAGCACTTAACCTACTGAGCCATCCCAGCTTCCCCAAATGTAGGTTTTTCTTGATTCAGCCTTCAAATTACTTCAGTAACAAAATGTGCTTCTTTGAAGCAATATCATGTACTGATAATAATACAGCTTTGGAGCCAAAAAAAAAAATTGATTTGATCATGGATCCATCACTTATAAAACTATTAATTTTCATGACTCTCATTTTTCCTAATTGTAAAACAAGATTTTTAAATTACCTTATAAAATGTTGTTTTGAGAATTAGAAATAACAAATAAATAAAATATTAAGTACTTACTTAACAGTCTGAATGAAAACTAACTTTCTTAATCTATTTAGAGTCTTTCCATCACAAATGCAAGTGGGGACCCAAAAAAAATCCAAAATTTATTTATAAAAATATATATATATATGCATTTGGGGAAGCTGGGCCTTCAGCAGGTTAAGTGCTCACTTTTTGGCCCCAGGGACTGAGTATCGAGGCCTGGCCCCAGCCTGTGTGGACCTATATGCTGAGCTGGGGTGTGCTTCCCATGTGGGAGGCCCCCAGGTCAGTTCTTGCCTGGGCAAGCTTCCCATGTGGGAGGCCCCCATGATTCAGCCCCCGGCTGGAGGGGATGTGCCTCCCATGCAAGAGGCCCCCAGCCTGGTTCCCACCCTGCTCAGCCCCCTGCCCACTTGTGTGGAACGAAACCATGTTGAAAACTGATGAGGTACAACTATGGAGACGGCTCTGGGCCCTCCCCCTTCTCTCTGTCCCTCTCTGTCTCTGTCTGTCTCTTTCTCTCTATCAAAAACAATAAAAAATAAATCTTTTTTTAAAAAGTGTATTCATTCTTAGATGTTTAAACTTAAGTTACCTTCAAAGCACTCTCCATTTGATGCCATACACCTACCAAGATGCTTTTCCACTGTGCAAAACAGTTTCTGAACTTGTCGATTTTGATGCCTTTTAGTGCTTCTGCCATTTTTTAGTTTCACCTCTTCCACACCAGAAAAAACCTTTCCCTTTGAGGAGTTTTTTTGTCCAAACAAAAAGTTGCTTGGGGCAAGACCGGTTGAATGGGACTGTGGGGCACCAGGGGTCAGAAAATGAAAGACAATAAAATATGTTAGAGTGTGTAGCATATAAAACAGTTATGTATTATTTCACTTACCTTTTATTTGAAGTGTATATGTTTGTGTATGTTTGAGCATTTATACTGTGTTTCTATGTAAAAAAGTTTGCTTATTGTGGGTCTAGGTCAAAAGTTTGAAAGTGGCCGATAAAAAATATTATTAACTGGGAGAAAAAACTGCTGAACACTCAGCATGGTGTAGGCAGGTGTGTTATCATGCCTCATGATGTAAATCACCCATCACGAAATGGGCAAACATGTTGAGTCTAAAAAAATTCACTGAAGCTGAACACAGCCTCTCACAATACCAGCTGGTACACAGATGCAGATGGGCTCCTAGAACACTCACCTAGCGGGGAAGCCTGTCCTACAAGGGGCCTGCCCCCCCAGAGGATAATTCCAGGTTTTTGGGGTCCCCCTTCATACTTTCTCCAGACTTCTATCATTCTTATCATAGTCTTTGAAAATTAAAATATTGGGGCTCAAATTATTTTTGATCCATTATCTTTATACCTAAGATTTGGAGCTTTTTTAAGTTTTTAGGTAACAGTTTTTTAAATATACTGTACATGCAAAAAGGAAATAAAAACTCCAAATTCTACAGTCTGAAGACTTTTCATTCAAACCTCACCAATATCTAACACGGTTTCTCTAGCCTTACAAGACTATCAAGAATCCTGCCAGTTCCCTGGTAGTCCACTACCTGGGCAAAGCACTTTCTTGTGCCATGTTTTTTTTAATATGTACTTCTGTGTAATAAATCACTCCAAATGTTAGTGGATCAAACAATATTTTATCACTCAAAGTTCTAAGACTGAACAGGCAGCTGGATGGTTCTCAAGTGGGTCCTTTATTTAGTTGTAATCAGTGGTGACTGAATTCAGAATCATGTGAAGGCTCAACTGAGCTGATGTTAAGGTGGCTTCTTCAGTCACATGTCACCACAGCTGGGATGATAGGATGAGATGGGGGCTGACCAATACCTCTCTCTACATGGCCTCTCTGCCAGGCTAACTTGAGCTTCCTATTCTCCCAGAGTACATGTGCCAAAAAAGAAGATGGAAGCTACAAGTCTCCAATTACCTAACTAACCTATGAAGTCACACAACTTCACTTCTACCACATTCTAGTGGTCAAAATCAAGTTATACAGACAGTCAAGATTAAAAGGGGGAAAAAAAAAACTGCATCATCTAGTTGGAAAAGTAACAAAGAATTTGCCAGAATTTTTAGTCCACCACATCATGAATCTTAAAATGCCCTCAAGGGGAAGCCAGGATGGCTCAGAGTTGAGTGCTCGCTTTGCAGCCCCAGGGACCAAGGATCAAATCCTGGCCCCAACCCGTGCGGGCCCACATGAACTGGGGTGTGCCCCAGTTTGGTTCTTGCTGGGGTGAGCTTCCCATGTGGGAGGCCCCTGTTTTGGCCCCAGCTCACGGAGGTGCAGCTCCCATGCAGGAAGCCCTAAGGCCAGCTCCCGCCCTGTGCAGCACCCCCACCCACCTGTGTGGAATGAAACATTGTCAAAAACTGATAATGAACAACTATGGAGACTGCTCTGGGCCCTCCCCCTTCTCTCTGTCTCTCTCTGTCTCTGTCTTTCTCTCTCTCTCTCTCTCTCTCTCTCTCTCTCTCTCTGTCAAAAACAATAAAATAGGGAAGCTCCTGGCCCAGTTGCTGCCCTGCACTGTGCTGTGCCCACCTGTGGAGTGGAACTATATGGAAAACTAATGTCAACTATGGAGACTGCTCTGCGCCCTCCCCCTTCTCTCTGTCTCTCTCTGTCTTTGTTTCTCTCTGTCAGAAATCAATAAAATAAATCTTTAAAAAAAAAAAACAATAAAATCTTTTTTTAAGTGTCCTCAAGGGCAAAAGCAGATATTTCCAATTAATTTATCCTTCCCTAGTTCTACCCTTTTCAGAATCTCAGCCTTTCCCATCCTCATTGTTTCAGCCATGATCTGATGTCTTTAAGTCAACCCATCTTTATGTTTTACTTAATTTTACTAGTTTATTTTTAAAACAATTACTGAGAGAGGAAGTCCACCAATTATCATTAAACACTGGCTATATTTTTTGTTTATATTAATGATTTTTGGTATGTTTAAGAAAGTTCAAAGAGACCAAAAATATATAATTTTGTGCAAATCCACATGTTTATTGTGAGGCAGGATTAACAAGGCAGCGTTAAAGATAAGGGCAGATTTATATTTTCTAAAAATCAATGTTCTAATGCTCCTTAAAAAGCAAAAGAACCTTAAAAGAGGCTGCATTGCAAGGAAAAGGCAGTGACATGATGGATTAGATTCAATACACCAGACTAACAACTCGTGGACATTTGCGAAGACTAAAAAGAGTTGATTGAAATGAGATTAGGAAGACCTGGATGTTTCAGAGAGTAAAGAAATGCCCGCCTGCGTAATGCCAGGTCACTCACAGTTCTGAGACTTTCTCCTCACCTTTCTTTATTTCTCATCAACATTATGAGACTGTACATCGCCCATGGCTCAATTTCCACCCACATGCTGATATCTTACTTTTTGTCTTCATTTAAATTCCTAATATGAGAATCTAATATTTCTTTGAAAGAAATGCAAGTCTTTTGAGGGTATCATGGAAAGACTGCTTTACTTGTTTATTTCTCAGGGTATAAATGAAGGGGTTCAACAAAGGGGCAACCGACGTAGTGAGCAGGGATACTGCCTTATTAATGGCCACTTCATCCTTAGCTGAAGGCTTGACATACATAAAAATGCAGCTGCCATATGTGATGGAAACCACAATCATGTGGGAAGAACAAGTGGAAAAGGCTTTTTTCCTTTGCTGGGCAGAGGGCAATCTAAGAATTGTCCTAACGATGTATAGGTAGGACAGAACTACACTCATAAGGGTCACTATGAAGGTCAACACAGCACAGAATAGAACCAGCTGCTCTATGAACCACGTATCTGAACATGAGTTCTTCAGTATTGGAGAAGCATCACAGCAAAAATGGTCAATAACACAGGCACAGAATTCCAGGTGGAGGCTCAGGCCAAGGGGCGGGAGGATAATCAGTAAGCCAGATACTCAACAACAGAGGACGAGATTCCTGCACACACTGCTGTTCATGATGGTCACGTAATGCAGGGGTTTGCAGATGGCTACATAGCGGTCATAGGACATGGCAGCCAGAAGAAAGAATTCTGTAGCACCAAAGAGGACAATAAAAATATTTGGCTGAAGCAGGCTTTGATAGTGATGATGTTGTCCCCGCTTGATAGGATGTACAGGTATGTGGGTACACAAGCAGTTGTGAATGAGATTTCTAAGAAAGAGAAGTTCTGGAGAAAAAAATACATAGCTGATTTTAAATGAGGATCCACCAAGATAAGAAAAATTATGGTCAGATTCTCAATTACACTTAACATATATGTGATAAGCAGAAAGATAAAAACCAAAATCTCTAGTCGTGGATCATTTGTCAAACCCAGTATGATGAACGTTGTTATTGCTGAATGGTTTCTCATCACTGACTTTTAACATAAAAGTCATAGAAATTGGATATGAAAAAAATATCAAAATATGACAGAATCAGACTGTATCCACCAATACCAAGCAAATCTAGTCACATGCCTTTCCTTCTAGAACTTGATAATCAGGTTTTCATGAGGCAAGTCCATCAACTCCACTGAAATGTACCACAGGGAAGCTATGGGAAAATTCTCTTGAAAATTATTGCTACTGAAATTATTTCAAATACTACAGTATCTTCCAATTCACAGTACTATTTCTAATTCAGTTTTTTTTCAAATTTATACTTTGGTTGAGATTTTCCCCTATTGAATTAAGAGTTGACCATCTTTGAGCTATACTTTGATGTGTCATTGAGTCTCTTTATTACAATACTTCTGTACCCAAAAATAAAATCCTAAAATTCCTTTGCTTCAAGTTGTGGTTCCTGATAAAATGAACATATATGGAGAATGGGATTATGTCCTACCTAGATTCTCTAGATCTCTCCTCTAGTGGACTGAGTATCATGTAAAGGTCAAGTTGGATTTCTCCCCAAAAAAATAGTTATTTACTGACACTTTCTCCTGACTTTCTCTAAGTTTATTGCTTATCTCCTTATTTTCCATCTCTGCCCTCAGCAGAGAGGGCTTTGATGCATAATAATTTTAATATAATTTGAAAAAATATGGATAAAAAATATGAATAGTTAAGGGATATCAAAATATACTTTGCTTTTCCGCCACGACAACGTAAGTATAAAAGTACATGTTTCAATAATGCACAATGTTCAGTTCATGGACCTTGGAACAGTTTGTCTGCATTCAATCATATCTCTGTCATCTACTAGCTGAGTGAATTTAAGCAAGTCATTTCATCTCTCTGTGCTCCTAGTATCATGATCTGTAAAGGGGAGTTAATGGGAATTACATCATAAAGTTACTGTGAGGATTAAATTAAATAAATCATGTAACATGCTTGTAATAGTTCTTAGCATGTAATTAATATTATATACATATTTGGTATTGTTTTTATTTTTCAACCCAATCTCTCTCATCTCAAAAAGGCACTTAGCACTACAAGAAGCATTTCTCTCTCTCTCTCTCTCTCTCTCTCTCTCTCTCTCTCTCTCTCTCTCTCTCCTTCTCCATCTCTGTCTCTCTCCATGCATTATCAATTTCTTCTACTTTTCTAGTTCTATTTCATCTTCATATAAACATTCTCTAGTATTTCCCTATATTAAAAAAGAAAGTAAAAATACTACTAAGGAATAACAGTATACCCTTTATGTAACTTTAGGAAACATGTTCATATACATATTCAAAAATAAAATATCATATTGGCCATGTGGATAACTGACCTTTATTAATATAGATCTGACATTTAAGTTTTCAAACTTGCCACTGTGCACCTATGTTGGCAGCACTGTACAAACAACTCGATAAGATTTCATAGCCTTGATAGATCAGTGTCTCACAGCTGTGTTCATGTCATTATGTGGCAGTGTCTTGCTGAGTGGCATTCACTATTGTTGTTAGGTGTTTTTGTATGCTGTCCAACGAATGTCAGAGCTTGAATTGGAGAGAGAAACAAACATCAAATTTCTTGTAAATCTTGGCAAGAATGGAAGTGAAATCAGAGTCATGTTATTCCAATTTTATGGGGAAAATGTTATGAAGAAAACGGCTATGTACAAATATTTAAATTTTTTTCTGAAGGGAGAGAAAGCATCACTGATGAAGAAAGGTCAGGGCAGCCATTAACAAGCAGAACTGGTGAAAACATTGGGAAAACATTGACTTACGCATCAAAACTGTCATGTGACTGTGAGAAGCGTAGCAGACCAAGTAAACATCAATAGAGAAACAGAAAAATCTTGGGGTAGCCTGGATGACTCAGCGGGTTAACGCTCACTTTGCAGCCTCAGGGTCCGAGGATCGAATTCCAGCCCCAGCCTGCGTGAACCCACATGCTGAACTGGGATGTTCTTCCCGTGTGGGAGGTCCCCAGTTTGCTTCTCACCCGGGGCGAACTTTGCCAAGACCTTTTGGGGAAGCAAGATGACTTTTTGGAACATGTGATCACTGGTATGTTCCATATGGATATAGCAATACGACCCTAAAACAAAACCTGAAGTGCACAATGGAAGTCAGCCAATTCCCCCATGACCAAAAAAGCTTTGTCAGTCCAAATCAAGAGTCAAAATGATATCGCTAACCTTTTTTGATATCAGAGGGATTGTTCATTATGAATGGGTACCAACTGGACAGTCAACTAAGTTGACTATTTGGAAGCACTGAAAAGGTTATGTGAACCTTTTCATCAACAACCTAAACTTTTCATCAATCATGGTTCTTCATCACAACAATGCACCAGCTTACATGGCACTGTCTGTAAGCTGGTTTTTGGCCAGTAAACAACTGTATTGGAACACCTTCCATGATCTGGCCTCCAATGACTGTTCTCTTTACCCAAAGATAAAGGAAATATTAAAAGGAAGACATTTTGAAAACATTCAGGACATCAAAAGTAATATGATGATGTCTCTGATGGTCACTCCAGAAAAAAGAATTCCAAAATTGCTTGGAAGGGTGGACTAGGCCCTAGTATCAGCGCACAGCCTTCCAAGAGGAGTACTTAAGAGGTGACTGCAGGGATATTCAGCCACGAGGTATGTAGCACTTTTTCTAGGATGAATTCATGAACGTAATTGTCAGACCTTGTTTACTTTCTATCTACTCAGTTTATTATATCTTTCAATGTGATATTACCCGGTACTTGATTGAGTACATGCTAATTCAGGGTCTTAGTAACAATAACGTAATTATTATTCTTGAAATAACCTAATTACCATATTTTTCCATGTATAAGACACTATTTTTATCTAAAACTGTTAAATCAAAAATTAGGGGTTGTCTTATACATGGAATAACTTGTGTATTGATTTCTTAACATTAGGTTAGAAAAGTAAAGGATGGGGGGCAGCCAGGATGGCTGAGTGAGTTAAGCATTCACTTTGCAGCCTAGGGACAGGATTGAATCTCAGCCCTGGCCTGTGTGGATCCATATGCTGAACTGCGGTGTGCTTCCCATGTGGAAGGTCACCAATTTGGTTCTTGCCCCCAGTTTGGCCCCTGGCTTGAAGGAGAATGCCTCACATGTGGGAGTCCCCTAGTTCAATTTCTGCCCAGTGCAGCCCCCACCCACCTGTGTGGAATGAAACCATGTCAAAAACAAACTGATGATGTACAACTATGGAGACTACTCTTCTCTTTTTCTTTCCCTGTCTGTCAAAAACAATAAAATAAAAAATCTTTAAAATAAAGAAAAGTAGGGGTCATTTAATACATGGGGGTATCTTATACACAAAAAAATACACTAGTTACATTGGTCTATTCAATTATTTGCTATCTTCAGTCAATATTGTAGGCTTTTGCTGTCAAAAATAATGCTACTGGGGAAGTCGGGATGGCTCAGTGGGTTAAGCTCTCACTTTGCAGCCCCGGGACAGAGGATTGAATCCTGACCCTGGCCTATGTGGACCCATATGCTGAACTGGGGAGTGCCCTCTGTTCGGTTCTCACCAGGGTGAGACCCCGGCCCAGTTCCTGCCCTGTGCAGCCCAGCGCCCACCTGTGGAATGAAACTATGTGGAAAAACCAATGATGTACAACTATGGAGACTGTTCTGGGCCCTCCATCTTGTCTCTGTCTCTGTATCTCTCTCTCTCTCTCTCTCTCTCTCTCTGTCAAAAACAATAAAAATAAATCTTTAAAAAAAATAATGCTACTAACTACTTACTAGGGCTATTGACCTCTTGAGATATGGCAAGTTCAAACTGATGTGACGTAACTTTGAAATACACATCAGATTTCAACACTTAGAAAACAATTACATAAAATATATCACTTATAATTTTGTTCTGGATACATGTTATAATGTTAAGATTTAAGATATATGGAGTT
Source organism: Craseonycteris thonglongyai (assembly GCA_004027555.1). Classification (NCBI taxonomy): domain Eukaryota; kingdom Metazoa; phylum Chordata; class Mammalia; order Chiroptera; family Craseonycteridae; genus Craseonycteris; species Craseonycteris thonglongyai. The sequence continues at coordinate 29,566 of PVKE010008377.1, read as the reverse complement.
AAATAAAATATGTTATTAAAACTATGATCACCTGTTTCTTTTTACCTTTTTTTATGATACTACTAAAACATTTAACATTACAAATGTGTTTCACACTATATTTCTATTGAACTATATTGTTTCAAGTTCTTCCACATTAGGGAATTTTTTTTTAAGATTTATTTTTGTTTTTTGATAGAGAGAGACAGATAGACAGAGAGATACAGAGAGAAGGGGGAGGGCCCAGAGCAATCTTCATAGTTGACAGCATTCGTTTTCCATATAGTTTCACTCCATAGGTGGATGCGGGGCTGCGCAGGGCTGGAACTGGGCCAGGGTACACCCCAGTTCTGCATATGGGTCCACATGGGCCGGGGCTGGGATTCGATCCTCGGTCCCCAGGGCTGCAAAGCAAGTGCTTAACCCGCTGAGCCAACCCAGTTTCCCTGGGAATTTTTTTTAAAGGGTCTTCTCATAAGACAAATTATTTGTTTTCTAAATAGCTTTCATTCTTTTTTAGTATACCCTACAGATACCTATGAAATGCAGGCTCCCAGGGACTGAGAAAATGAAGCTCTTTTTTGTCTTTGTGAGGTAATATCAACTCCTATCAACTACAGATTTACTACAGTACATTGCCAAGTTATCAATATTGTGATAGAAAACATGGAACATTAACCAAATTCCAAATACAGTAGACTCTCCATTAACCAGAATGCAAGCAACTGGCACTCATGCAGCCAGCAAAAATATCAAAGAAATGATACTTTAAATCAAAATTAAAATAGGGATGATGGGATAGTTCAACAGATTGAGTGCTTGCCTTGCAACTGTGAGTTCTAGGGATCAAAGCCCAGCCCTGGCCATGCAAATCCACAAGCTGAACTGTGACACAACTGGTAACTGCAGGGATGGCAGTATAAGTTGTCCCCTCCCATGAGGGAGGTGCCCAATTTGGTTCCTGCATCATGCAGCCCCACATCCACTTGTGAGAAATGAAACTATGTCAAAACTAATGATGTACAACTATGGAGACTGCTCTGGGCCCTCCCTCCTTCTCTCTTTGCCTCTGTCTCTCTCACCTTCCCTCAAAAACAATAAAATAAATCTTTAAAAAATTAAAATAAAATCAATTTCTAGTAGAAATGTAAAATTAAACTTGGCTCACAGCTGCACATAATGCAAAATCTGACTTTGTGTGAAAGGCATAGCTGACATTTGTTTACTGTTCAAGAAACTGCACACAGTTTGCCAGTACAGCATCATCTGCTGATGTAGATCCCAAACCATTCACATTCACCCCTCCTGACCCTGTCCTAACTACATCATCAGAGCCTGATGATTCTGGTGCGATGTCTACCCAGTAAACGCTCTACCCCTACTGGGACAGTTTTCAGAGTGTATGTGTGTTATGTTTTCTAAGTTACTTGAAGTTAAAAAAAAAATGTTAGGGGAAGCCGGGATGGCTCAGTGGGTTGAGTGCTCACTTTGCAGCCCCGAGGACCGAGGATCGAATCCCGGCCCTGGCCCATGTGGACCCATATGCTGAACTGGGGAGTGCCCCCAGTTCAGTTCTCACTGGGGTGAAGACCCTGGTCCAGTTCCTGCCCTGTGCAGCCCTTCGCCCGCCTGTGGAGTGAAACTATGTGGAAAAACAAATAATGTGCACCTATGGAGACTGTTCTGGGCCCTCCCCCTTCTCTCTGTCTCTGTCTCTGTATCTCTCTCTCTGTCAAAAGCAATAAAAATAAATCTTTTAAAAAAATGTTAATGAAGTTTATTAAGTTGAAAAGTTTATTGACCACCATTTAACTAAAATTGCATACTTTATTCACAAAGCTATTTTTATAATAAAACTGTTACATTAAGTTAGGTTTGTCTTTATTTGTCTTTGTCTTACTTTATTTCAATATTAATATCAAGGAAATACAGAGCTCATGGCATGGTATGTACGGTATGGTATGGTATGGCATGATATGAAATGGTATGGAGTTAGGCCTATTTTTAATAGTAACTCTCAAGCAACCATAAACTACATTTATTCAGCATCTACCTATCCCCATGAGTACTGATTAATTGAGAGTCTACTGTAGTTCGCAAGTAGGTGATATTGGTACTGAAAGAGGGGGATAAAAAAATGGAATATTTGCCAATGATAGTTGAGATAAATGGTATATAACTTGATAGATAAAAGAGAGACAGAGACAAAGAAAAAGAGAGAAAGAGCAGTAGAAAAGAGAGGTTAGGAAAGTTCTTTCTGTGCGTCAAATATGGGATTGCACCAATATAATGATGGGAAAACTTACCCCACCTACATTTTTAATCTGGTGAAGGTCTGTGTTGCTCTAGAAATAATCTCAGAAATAACTCTTTTAATAAAATACCAAAAACAAACAGATATTGAAACTAGTAATTCATTTGTATTACTAAAGTGAAACATAATCACAAATACTTACTCTATAAATTACCTATGGAAACATGCCTGGCTTGAAAACATCCATTACTTACCTTTGGTGTTCTTTACTATTTCACCAGGAAGTTATACTAGTACCTCAAATGACCTTAGCGAGCCTCCCAGTTAAATAAAAACAAACTAGTAGGATCATCTAAGTGCATTCCTAACTCCTTGCCCCTAGGAACCTATACTCACCACACATTTGCTCGTACATGTGGTTTCTGAATTTATAAGAAATACTATCTTAATTAAAAATTAGAAAACATTTGTGTGAACTCTAGGTAGCTGAAGGGAAGATAATAAAGTTCCAAGAGCAAGGAAGAATTAAAAAGTTTCTCTAGCCTCTGCAAAGCTGGGTGTTCTGAGTTTCTCTGGACAAACAGGTTTCTACAATTACAACCCTGTTTATTTCCTCCATCCACAAATAGGTATGCAGAAAACAACTGAATTAAAAAGTCCTTTGAGGCCCTGATTCAAAAGTCTCTAATGAATTTAAAACATAGTTTACTTAGCAAAAAAAATATCCTAAGCTAAGCACCAGTGGGGATAATATCCATTGAGAGAAAAAGATGCAATAATAGCACCATGTTGAAGGTTTGATATAGAAAATTATGCAACTTCCAGCAGTGACCACAATCCTTTCTAAAAGATGGGTAAAATGGGCCTTTTTCTTCTTCTGGATCGAGAGCATTTTTTAATTGTTCTCATGGTATTTACAGACAAGAGGATTATGAACACAGTACAAACAATAACCATTGGCCCTACTAATCAGATATCAGAGAATGAGCTGTGTAGGATTGAAGAGATGTCACAGACAAAATGGTCAGTGATTGTAGAATCACAAATTCCCAAACAGAGGACCGCTAAGAGTTGGAGGCCAGCCATCAATGCTGGTATTTAATGATAAAGGACAAGGCTCCAACAGATTCTGTTGTTTATATGATGGTGGCATAACATGGGGGTTTGTAGATGGTCACATAGTGACCACAGAACATGGTGGCCAAGGAATAACATTCTGCTCCTTCAAGAAGAGCAGCAAAAAAATATTTCACTGAAACAATTGGCCATGAAAATATTAGTTTAATATTTATTGATATGCTATAAAGACATTTAGGAACACAATCAATTGTAAATATTATTTCTAACAAATATTTGAAGAAAAAAATACAAAACTGTTTGAAGATGAAAATCCACTAAGGCGAGGGAGTTGACAGATTTTCATATATAATCAACATGGAGGTGAAAAGTTAGAAAATCGAAAACAAAGTGTCAAGCTGTAGGGATTGTGTAAATCCCCACAGAATGCACATCATTACTGCTGTGGTTTTCGCATCACTGACTTGTTGTTTTCCGTGTAATCTGTAGGTAGAAGTAAATGAAATTGGATATGAAAAAAGTGTTATAAAATTAGGTAGTGATAAATGTGACTACAAAAGAAAAATCACAAAGTAGTTTTATTTTTTATTCAGCTTTGGTGAGATATAATTGACATATAACGATGTGTAAATTAAAGGTATACAACATGATGATTTGATATACATATACAAGGGCTGTCCAGAAAAAAAAAATCCAGTCATAAATGCCTCTATTTTTCCTACTACATGACTGGATACTTTCTAGACAGCCCTCATATTGTGACATGATTACCACAATAAGGTTAATTGCCACATTCATCAGCTCATATAGTTACTTTTTGTTTGTTTTGTTTTGTGGTAATAATGCTTAAGATCTATCTTCTTAAAAAAATTCAGGTATACAATATAGGATTATAATGAACAATGCTAAATAAATATTAACAAATTATAATCATCCACCTGTTTTTAAGTACCAGTATTGCAGTGTGCCCTGTGCCAACCAAAGAAATAGAGAACAGCAGAAAGCATCTTCTATTCCTTCTTAACCCCTCCAGATGTAGCAGAGACTTAAGAACTTTTAAGACCATCACGTTAATAATGGAATAGTCTTACTATTTAGGTGAGCTAGAAAAAAAACTTTTGTGATATCAATAACCCATTTCCCAAATCTCCCACCTTTGGGTTCTTTGCCAGGACAGGCCCTTCATGTGCCCATTCTACTTCAGGCTACGTGCAGCTACAGTATGATGCACTATCACACACCTTTTTGAAGTAACACTGAACTGATGCTCTGCTTTCTTCAGTGGCAAATTCCAAAAGTTGAATAAGACTCCAATGCCTTCTCTGCTCCGTCTCCTCCAAGACTGATAAAATGGTCGCCTATTCTAGAACCTCCACTTCGTTTTTTAATTGGCAACTAAAGTTTAATATATCCAAACCCAAACTCTGGGTCCCCTCACCTGCCCCAACATAAAAAACAGCTATTTCCATTATCTCCAATTCAGTATAGGAAAATTTTATCCTTCTAATTATTTAGGCCAAAAACCTTGGAGTCATCTTTGAGCCCTCTCTGTTGTTTACATCCAATATCCAACCCAATAGCCAGTCCTACTATCTCTACCTTCAGAATATATCCAGAGTCTGACCACTCCCCCATCCCCACCACTCCCATCTTGATGGTTAGACACCACTATCATTTTCTACCCGTATTATCACAGCAGCTTCCAGACTCACTCTCTACTTATGTGTTTATCCTATATAGTCTATTCTCAACACAGTATCCAGAATGGTACTTTCAAAATCAAAACTCAGCTCATATTATTGAGATCCTCAAACACTCTGCAAGCTTTCCAAGTCACTCACAGTTCAAGCTGAAGTCCTCACAGTGGCCCCAAAGACCCTACATGATCTGCTTAGCCTTTACACCCTGACCTCATCTTTCTCCTTCCTTGTTCTTTCTTATCCTCAGACACACCAAGCATGCTCCTGTCTCAAGATCTTTGACCTGTTTTTTCCTTCTTCCTAGAATACTCTTTTCCTAAATAACTGCATGACTCACTGCCTTACTTCTTACAAATGTCACTTTCAATGCCCACCATTCCAGCTCTCTTCTACATTTTTACCAGTATATTAGTTTGCTAGGGCTGTTGTAACAAAGTACCACAAACTCTGTGGCTTAAACAACAGAAGTGTATTGTCTCACAGTTCTGGGGGCTGGAAGCCTGACATCATAGAATCAGCAGGAGTGGTTCCTTCTGAGGGCTTTGAGAGAGAATCTCCTGGTTTCTGGTAGTTTGCTGGCAATTTTTCATATTCCTTGGGTTACAGAAGCATCAACTCCATCTCTGTCTTCCTCTTCACATGGTGTTCTTCCTAGGTGCATGTCTGTCTACAATTTTCCTTGTCCTTATAATGACACTAGTCATATTCTGTTAAAGCCCACCCTAATGACTTCATGTTAAATTGATTACCTTTTTAAAGACCTTATCTCCAAATAAGGTCACATTGTGAGACACACTGAGGATTAGAACTTATATGGAGGCAATCAATTTAACCTATAACACCTTGCTTATCACATTTATCATCATCTCACTTGTTTTATATTTACCTATTGGCTCATTTATTATCCATATGCTATGTCTAGGCAGGGACTTACAAGGTTTTGTTAACAGCTAAAGACCCAGTGCCCAGAACACAACCTGCATATGGTAAGTAATCAATAAATATTTGTCAAATGAATAAATGGGTTAGCTTATTATCTATCAAGATCTGTTCCTTAGATACTAATCAGTATTAGTTCAAATACTTTAAATGCTTAGTAACATTATGAACTAAAATATTCTGAAGTCAGGTCAGAATTGGCCAAAGAGTTTACTGATTCTTTTTTCTTAATTGAGGTATAATTCATATATAACATTACATTAATTTCAGGTGTACAACATACTGATTCAATATTTGTATATATTGTGAAATTATTACCACAATAACTCTAGTTAACATCCATGAGTAATTATATTTTTTATTGTAATAGAACTTTTAGGATCTACTCTCTTAGCAATTTTCAGATACCGGTACATAATATAGTATTATTAGCCATAGTCATCTAGCTGTACATTACAAGGGAGGACCCAAAAAGAAAACCAAAATTATCTTCTGGAGGGTGGACACCTTGTAATGCAGGCTTCACCCACTAAGTGAATGTTTTAGGAACCCATCTGTACAGTGTACCAGCTGGCACTGTTGTGAGAGGCTGCTTTTGGCCCCATGTCTGGCTGTGAAAAACTGTGGGGATCCTGACCGTCTGGGTGGGATGGAAGGCTGCACGAAACCCAGACAGTGTTCTTGAAGCACTGGTGTCCAGACGCAGTCAGTCACAGGCACTCACCTTGTATTCCAGCAGAGAGATGGTGGTTTGGGGGGACTTTGGAGGCACACAAGAGGCAAACTGAAGGGTGTGGCTTTGGGGTGAGGGCTGTAAGACAATCACCATTTTTCCTGAGTTGGGACCTCCTCCAATGCAGCTGGCTAGCAGGTGTCATCTTTCCTTGTTGCATCTGCCCCCATATGGCCAAATATGAACATGACTGGTCTGTTGAGATCCGCTCCCTCCACCCTGCTGACTCACTGAGACCCAGCACCACCCAACTCCACCAATACAGAGGTACTTTCTCCAGTGAGCAGCCAGCCCTGCCAGCATTCCAATCTGTCTTGGAAAACTGTCAGAAGAGTCTGCAGGCTCCAGGTGGGTGGCAATTGGCCTCAGTGCTCTGAGACTTTTGCTGAGTAGCTCCAAGTACAGAGCTGGCACCAAACAAGAATCTACAGGAACAAGTAGGGAAACTGTGTCAGGGTCCCACAGTGCACCTACTGCCTGAGACTATTTAATAATACTGGGAGATGTAGGAGATCTACCTAATACACAGAAACAAACAAAGAGAGGTAGCCAAAATGAGGAAACAAAGAAATACATCCCAAGTAAAAGAACAGCAGAAATCTCCAGAAAAAGAACTACATGAGATGGCAACAAACAACCTCAAGGAACTTGGTAAGAATTTCAACAAAGAGATAGCAGGGATAAAGAAGGATATAGAAACCATAAAAAAAGTCCAGGCAGAAATAAAGAATATAGTAACTTAAATGAAGAATGGAATAAAAAGAATCACCAGACTATATAAAGCAGAGGCTCAAAGCAGTGATTTGGAAGAAAAGATAGTAGAAAATACCCAATCAGAACAACAAAAAGAAAAAATAAATCCAAGAAAATGAGGATAGTTTAAGATAACTCTGAGACAGCATCAAATGTAACAAGATTCACATCATAGGGGTACCAGAAGAAGACAAACAGCAAAGGATGGAGAACTTATTTGAAGAAATAATGACCAGAAATTTTCCTAAATGGGGAAGGAAATAGGCATACAAGCCCAGGAAGCACAGCGAGTTTCAAACAAGATGAACCCAAGCAGGCCCACACCAAGACACATTATAAAAACAGGAAAAGTTCAAGACAAAGAGAGGATCCTGAAAGCAGCAAGAGAAAGGCAACTAGTAACTTATAAGGGAGCGCTCATATGACTATCAACTAATTTCTCAACAGAAACTGCAGGCCAAAAGGGACTGGCAGAAAATACTCAATGTCATGAAACCAAGGATCTACAACCAAGATTATTATGTCCAGCAAGGCTATCATTCAAAATTGAAAAACAGATAAAAGGATTCCCAGACAAGAAGTTCAGCACCACCAAACGAGTATTACAAGGAATGTTAGAGGGACTTATTTAAGATGGGAGAGGGAGAATCAAAATTATGAATAATAAAATGGCAATAACTACATATCTATCAACAGTTATTATACTTTCAGTTTAAATAAATTAAAAGCTTCAATCAAAAGACATGGAAAGTATTCTACTGAGTGTAGTGTTAGAGAAAAACAGATGCAGTTGATTTCACTTATACATGGAATCTGAAGAAGAAAATAAACAAACAAAACAGGAACAAATTCATAGATATAGAAAACATTTTATGGGGAAGCCGGGATGACTCACTTTGCAGCACCGGGGCCTGAGGATTGAATCCCGGCCCCAGCCCGTGTAGACCCATATGCTGAACTGGGAGCTCTCCCAGTTCAGTTCTCTCTCTGTCTCTGTCTCTGTCTCTGTATCTCTCTGTCTCTCTCTCTCTCTCTCTCTCTCTCTCTCTCTCTCTCTCTCTCTCTGTCAAAAATAAATAAATAAATAAAATATATTTAGAAAACATTTTGATTGTTTCCAAATGAGAGGAGAGTTGGGGGAGTGGGTAAAATAAGGAGAAGGAATTAAGAAGTACAAATAATTATGTTATAAATAATAGTTATGGGGATGTAGAGTATAACATAACAAATATAGTAAGTAATACTGTAATAAGTATGTATGGTGTCAGATGGGTATTAGATCTGTTGGGGTGATGGGAGGAGGGCTGAAAGGGTAGATAAAAAAGGGGAGGATATTAAGAAGTACAAATTCATAGTTACAAAATAGTCATGGGGTATAAGTTACAGCATAGAACATACAGTCAATAATATTGCAATAACTATGTATGGTGTCAGATAAGTACCAGATATATCAGAATGATGACTTTGTAAGTTATATAAACATCTCATCACCATGTTGTAGACCTGAAAATAATATAATATTGTATGTCAAATGTAATTAAAAAACTTTTTTTTAAGACAAAAAACAGAAGCTTTTCAAGAAGGAGAGGGGATCAAATGTGTCAAATACTGCTTAACAATTCAGATGAAGACTAAAACTTATCTGTTAACTTTGGCAATCTGGTGGGAAGTGTTGATGATAAGAGAGAATCAATGGAGTTGTAGGGACAATTGGAAAATATGGGAGACAAGAAGTAGCGGCAGCAAATGTCAACTAGAGAGCATCAGGGGTTGAGGGAAAGGCCTAATCTATGCCAAGTAACACCTCTATTCCACCCTCAAACTTCACTACCCTTCCCAGACTAAAAACATTCAGAAGACTTAACTCTCTGTATAAGGCCCCCACTAAGTACAACTGCAGTAACATGAAAGACCTGGAGATTGAGGAGAAGACTGGCCTCCTTGCCACTAACCCTTAAGTAACCAGACAATGTCTTCACTGGAACACTTTCCATCTAAAAAGCAAACCAAGATGATGCCAGGATAGCGCAGTGGTTGAGCCCTTGCCTTGCAATTGCAAGGTCTGGGGTTCGATTCTTGACCCCAGCCCATGCAAACCCATATGCTAAACTGCAGCACAGGTGGCAGCCACTTGGATGGCTCAGTGGTGAAAGTTCTAGCCTCCAGTATGGGAGGCCCCCAGTTCAGTTCCCACCCCGTGTGGCCTCAATGAAACTATGTCACAACAAATGATGTACAGCTATGGAGACTGCTCTGGGCCCTCCCCCTTCTCTCTCTCTCTCTCTCTCTCTCTCTCTCTCTCTCTCTCTCTCTCTCTCTCTCTTTTGTTAAAAACAATAAAATAAACCTAAAAAAAAATAAAAACAGTGTCAAATCGTGTTGATAATATATACTTCTGATGTGATGAAAATGGCAGGTGGGGAAAGTCGGGATGGCTCACTGGGTTGAGCGCTGTCTATGGGGCCCCAGGGTCTGAGGATGGAGTCCCAGCCCCACCCATGCAGGCCCATATGCTGAACTGGGGTGTGCTTCCCACGTGGGAGGCCCCCAGTTTGGCCCCCCAGCTTACTGGGGTGACCTTCCCATGTGGGAGGCCCCTGGCCTGATTCCCACCCTGCAGGGCCCCCGCCAACCTGTGGGGAATGAAACCATATTGAAAACTGATGAGATACAACTACAAAGACTGCTCTGAGTGCTCCCCCTTCTCTCTCTCTCTCTCTTTCTCTCTCTCTCTCTCTCTCTCTGTCAAAAACAATAAAATAAATCTTTAAAAAATAAAAAAAGAATGTCAGGTCACCACTGTGGCCTTCCTCCTACAATCCATAAATTCAGCTTACTTACATCAGACAAATTTCAGTAGAAGGTCATGCTACATAATATCTGACCAGTACTCCTCAAAACTGTCAAGGTGGTTCAAAAGAAGGACCATCTGAGACATAACTAAATGTAATGTGGTATCCTGGAAGGAAAGAGAAAACACATTACACAAAAACTAAGGAAATCTAAATAAAGTATGGACCTTAGGTAATAATAATAGACCAATATCGGCTCACTAATTGTGACAAGTTTATCATACTAATTGAAGATGGTACTAATAAAGGAAACTGGAGCGGGGTATATGGGAAATATGTGTACTATCTTGGCAATTTTTTTGTAAATCTAAAACTATTCTAAAATAAAGTGTTTATATTTTTTAAGTTGCCATGGAAACATGTTTACAAATTATTATTGAGTGATAAAAACCATGCACAAAACAATAAATTCTCAACACAAAATATATATTTAGATATATAAATAACTAACAATGATAGGCTGTGAATGGAATAAATTTGGAATGTTTTTATTTTCTTTATGTTGTGTATCTTTTTGTGTTTTGTTTGTTTGTTTGTTTGTTTGTTTTAAAGATTTATTTTATTGATTTTTGACAGAGAGAAACAGAGACAGAGAGAAGGGGGAGGGCCCAGAGCAGTCTCCATAGTTGACATTAGTTTTCCATATAGATTCACTCCACAGGTGGGCACAGGGCTGCACAGGGCAGGAACTGGGCAGGGAGCCTCCTGCATAGGCCCCGGCAAGAACTGGACTGGGGGCACACCCCAGTTCAGCATGTGGGTCCGCATCGGCCGGGGTCAGGATTCGATCCTTGGTCCTTGGGGCTTCAAAGCGAGTGCTTTACCCACTGAGCCATCCCAGCTTTCCCTGTGTATCTTTTTAATGTATTTCTGATCCATCGCTCATACAATAGGAAAAAAATTCATATTTTAAAACATTAAAATGATGAAATTTGTTTAAACATATTTTGGCGTTTTTAAATGTCTAAATTATTTTCAACCAATCATGCCTTTGAAAGTGTTTTTATTAATAGTTTCATTTTGCAGTGTGGTCAGTGAATGTTTCTGCTTGTCAATATACGGTACATTTTTTCAAACATATGCATTGTAGAAAGGCTGTGAGTAGAACATGGGTGAGGGCACTTAAAGGTTGTTTCCAGACATGTGATGTTGAGCATGTCTGTAATTTTTAATTTAAAAAACGTTACAAGTAAAACAACATGAGGAGGGGTAGAGAGTGAGAAATGAATGGACCCAAAGGACAGGCTTTTTCCTAAAGAGCAGCATAATGCTGAAGCTTGTTCAAAATGGGATCACATCGCCCCCGTGTGGTAAATCTCCAAATAGCCACGTTCAGCGTGGTCTTTCTCTGAGCTGTATGAGATGGTGAAAGGAAGGCGCGTTGAAGGATCTTCTCGTTCAAACTTCTGCCTACAGAGAAAACTAAGATCTAGAAAAGCATTCGGTTTACCCAAGATTGCTCAGTGAATTCAGGACAGAGCTAAGACCAATCATAACATGGCACTTATACTGCATCAGCATGCTGCATAAATCACCTCACTGAATCCTGACACAGCAAGGTTTTAACTCCCTGGAGTCAGCCAAGTCTCTCTGTTTCCCTCAGATCTGCTCCACGGCCCTGACGTCCCCAGTGCTTCTGTACAGTAATGACCTGCTCCAAAGGAGGCTGTCTCCACCAGCACAGCAGTAATCACGGCCACAATTATTTTTGTCCCTCAATGTTAAAAAATAAAGAAAAAGGGGAAGCCGGGATGGTTCAGTGGGTTAATTGCTTGCTTTGCAGCCCCAGAGACCAAGGATCGAATTCCAGCTCCAGCCCATGCGGACCCATGTGTTGAGCTGAGGTGTTCTTCCCATATGGGAGGCCCCAGTTCAGTTCTCACCCCCTGGCTTGGCCCCTGGCTCAGGGGAGCATGTCTTCCATGCAGGAGGCTCCCAGCCTGGTTGCCCACCCTGAGCAGCCCCCACCCACCTGTGTGGAACGAAACCATGTTGAAAGCTAATGATGTACAACTATGGAGACTGCTCTGAGCCCTCCCCCTTTTCTCTGTCTTTCTGTCTCTCTTTGTCTGTCAAAAACAATAAAATTAATCTAAAAAAAATAAAAAAGAAAGAAAGAAAAAGTTTGCAGTCTAGCCATAAAGTAGAGCACTTTAGTAATTTTCTTTCATTATCTCATTTGGTCCTTATGCCAACCCTGGAAATAGGCTTAGCAGGTCTTCCTACTCTATTTTAGTGACAGGAAAACTAAGGAGACACATGACTACAAAGTCACTTGGCCAACAAGGGTGGAAATTGGACTTGAAACCTAGAAGCCAAATCCCCAGGCCCCAGTCCAGGATACTTTAATATACCACCTCCTGGTCTTGCCCATCTTTGGGCCCCCTCTCCCACCAGCTCTGTCCCTATATCTGTGACCTGTCCTCTGAAAGCCCAGCTCCTTCCAGTTCCACACACAGCAATCCAGGAACAGCTGACCTGCTCTAAGAATTCCCCTACATCCTCACACCCTGTCCCCTCACCACCTAGCCAGGCTTCTGCAACAAGAATGAGCACGCCCTCAGGGGAGGTCGTTGTCCCTGCCCACAGTCCTCACTGCCCTTCTGGAACCCCACCCATCTCTCCCACTCCATTCCAGAGCTAAGGAGAGGCTCACTGTCTATATTTGTTTATTCAGTGTCTTGTTTCTTCTTGCACAGCATAAATAGCTTACCAAGAAAGATCAAACACCACAAGGTGGCAAAAATTAAAAGTAGGAACAAAGGAAATAAGAAGGAAAGAAGTAAATGTTTTTAAAAAAGAAAAAGAAAGGTCAGGGTATAAAATGACGGTAGGAATAAGACTTAAAAATGTGAAATGTGTATAAGACTGGTGGCCTTCCTAAAGATGGGCCATAAGTTTGGCTCAAAACTGTTTAGGGGAAGCCAGGATGGCTCAGAGGGTTCAGTGCCTGCTTTGCAGTCCCAGTCCCAGCCTGTCCAAACACAGTGCTTCCCATGCAGGAGGCCTCCATCCCAGTTTGGCCCCTGGCTCGGGGTGGGTGTGCATCCCATACGGGAGGCCTCCAGCCCTGCGCAGCCCCCACCCACCTGTGTGGAATGAAACCATGTCAAAAACTGATGACGTACAACTATGGAGACTGCTCTGGGCCTTCCCCCTTCTCTCTCTCTCTGTCTGTCTGTCTCTCTGTCAAAAAACAATAAAAATAAATCTAAAAAAATTATACACTTGAAATATATATTTGTAATTTTAGTAACCAATGTCACCCCAACAAAGTTAATAATAAAATAAATAAATGGGGAAAGCCGGGATGGCTCAATGGGTTAAGCACTCACTTTGCAGCCCTGGGGACCAAGGATCGAATCCCAGTCCCAGCCCAGGTGGACCCCTATATGCTGAACTAGGGAGTGCCCCAGTTCAGTTCTCACCAGGGTGAGGCCCTGGCCCATTTCCTGCCCTGTGCAGCACCACTCCCACCTGTGGAATGAAACTATGTGGAAAAACCAATAATGTGCACCTATGGAGACTGTTCTGGGCCCTCCCCCTTCTCTCTGTCTCTATCTCTGTATCTCTCTCTCTCTGTCAAAAACAATCAAAATAAATCTTTAAATAAATAAATAAATAAAGTATGCAATTCAGTGGTTTTTATTAATAGTAAATTCACTGAATTGTGTGACCTTCACCACTATATAATTTTAGAACATTTTCATTATTTCAAAAAGTAACTCTGTGTCACTTAAAGTCACTTCCCATTCTTCCCTCCCACTAGCAACAACTAACCTACTATGTCTTTTATGGATTTGCCTATTTTGGACATTTCATACAAATAGAATCATAAAATATTATGGTCTTTTGTGCCTGGCTTCTTTCATTCAACATGTTTTTAAGGTTCATCCATGTTGTAGCATATGCCAATATTTCAATCCTTTTTATTGCCAAATAATTTATTGTATGAATAGATCATGCTTTATTTATACTTTCATCAGTTTATGGGCATTTGGGTTATTTCTACTTTGAGGCTATTATGAATAATTCTGCTATATACTTTTACATACAAATTTTTGTGTGGACCATGTTTTCAGTCCTCTCAGGTATATACCTAGGAATGGAATTGTTTGTTAAATGGTAGCTCTCTGTTTTGTATTTTAATGAATTGTGAGTTTCTTAAAATAGCTATAACATTTTATATTCCCACCAACAATGTATGATGTTTTTAATTTCCCTACATCTAACACTTGTTATTGTCTTAATTTTTTATTTTGGCCACCCTAGTGGGTGTGAAGTGGTATTTCATTGTGGTTTGTTTTCATTTTAACAGTTAATGATGCTGAACAACTTCCATATGTTTATTGGACATTTGTTGTATATCTTCTTTGGAGAAATGTCTTTAAATCCTTTTCCCATTTTTCAGTTGGGTATTTGTTGCTATTGTTGAGTTATAAGACTTCTTTATATATTCTGAATCCAAATCTTTTATTACATATGATTTACAAATATTTTCTCACATTCTGTGGGGTCTCTTTTTATGTTATTGGTGGTATCCTTAGAAGCACAAAAGTTTTGGGAATGCCAGGATGGCTCAGCGGGTTAAGAGCCCACTTTGCAGCCCCAGGGGTCCAAGGATTGAATCCCCCCCACCCCGCCCATGCGGACCCATATGCTAAACTAGCGTGTGCCCCCAGTTCAGTTCTTGCTGGGGCCCATTCGAGAAGCCCCTGGCCCAGTTCCTGCCCTGCGCCCACCTATGTAGTGAAACTATATTGAAAACTAATGACGTATAACTATGGAGACTGCTCTGGGCCCTCCTCTTTCTCTCTATCTGTCTCTGCAAAAACAGTGAAAATAAATCTTTAAATAAACAAATAAAAATCTGTTAGAACTAATTAGTTTACAGTGTTTTCAAGTTTTCTATTTCCTACTTGATCATCTTCCTACTTGTTCTATCCATTATTGAAAGTGGAGAATAGAGGTCTCCAACTACCATTGTTGAATTGGCTATTTCTCCCTTCAATTCTGTCTGGTTTTGCTACCTGTATTTTGAGGCTCTGTTAGGTGGCTATGCTAATATCACACAAAAATAGAGTTTAAGCAGAAGTTATTGCTGGAGATAAAGAAGATTTTATAGTGATAAGAGATTCCTTCTATCATGAAGGAAAAAGTAAATGTTAAGTTAGGCTAACCAGACATCCATTTTAAAGATTTATTTTTATTGTTTTAGACACAGAGAGAGAGAGAGATACAGAGACAGAGAAAAAGGGGAGGGCCCAGAACAATCTCCATAGTTGCACATCATTGGTTTTTCCACATAGTTTCAATTCCACAAGTGGGCGCAGGGCTGCACAGGGCAGGAACTGGGCCGGGGTCTCACCCCAGTGAGAGCTGAACTGGGGGCACTCCCCAGTTCAGCATATGGGTCCGCACGGGCTGGGGCTTGGATTTGATCCTCAGTCCCCGGGGCTGCGAAGTGAGCACTTAACCCACTGAGCCATCCTGGCTTCCCCATCCATTTTAAATAGGATGGAAAACAATGGTACTATCCCATTTCAAACAGTATGTATAGTCAGCCTCGTTTCACTGGGCTAAATTCAAGGTATTAAGTGGTAGGCTATTAAAAATGGAATGTCTTGTCAGCCTACATTAAGTGGAAATTAAAAATTGGAAACAGAAATAGTGTGATTGCATGGCACAGTGTCAGATGGTTGCTGAACTTGTGATCACTTCTTTAGGTATATAAATGCTGAACAACTATGGTGTACACTTGAAACTAATATAACATATGTTAGCTATATTTTAATAAAAATCTTTTAAAAATTAAAAAATTGGAAATAGAAAAACAATTGATAAAATCAAAAAAATAAAAGTAGAGACTTTGAAAAGATCAACAAAACTGGAAAACTTAGCTAGACTGGTCAAGAAAAGGAATCAAAGTAATTCAAAATAAGGAACGAAAGAGGAGACATCACTACTAACCTTACAGAAATAGAAAGAATTATAAGGAAATATTATCTGTCTAGTAAATCCAACATCTGGCCTTTCTAGAGGAATAACTCCGTTGATTCTTATATGTAGGCCATAGGCTACTGTTTCATTGCATGTCTCAATTTTTTGTTGAAAATTGAACATTGTAAATAATGTAATGTAGCGACTCTGAAAATCAGATTCACATCACCTCAGGCAATTTTGTTGTTGCTGTTTGTTTGTTTATTTGTTTGTGACTTTTCTGGGCTAATTCTATAAAATCTATATTCTTTGTCATGTGTGGCCACTTAAGTCTCTGGCTAGCTTAGCAGTCAGCTAATGACTGAATGGAGAATGTCTTAAATTCTTTCAACCCTCAAGTCTCCCTCCCTCCCCTTGCTGAGGGGCAGTACCCATGCCGTGGCATGTCTTCTTCAGCAGTTTGCAACTCTGGCTTACCCTTCATTTCCTGCTTGCACAGAGCCTCAAGGTCAGCCAGAGGTGAGAGATGTGCAGCCTTATACATGTACGTTGCCTTCTAAACCCTCAAGAGTAAGTAGCTTTTTCAAAATCCCCATAGACATCCCCAACTTTTTCTTTTAAGATTTTACAAGCCTCTTGTTTGCCCCCGTGTGTACTGCCATCTCAGGTGGCTACAATTTTTAAATATTGCCACTGATTGTTTAACCAATGCCTGATGACAAGGCTTACCTCGCTGACCAAATAAAGACAAGCCCTGTGAGCAGGGCTTTACCAGGGATCTTCCAGACAGGACAGACAGTGACAATTCTTTGGGGACCAGCTCTTTAGAAAGCTCAAACCCATTCGATCCACTCCAATTGCTGCTAGGCTGCTGGGTTCTGCAGTTACTGTGGTTCCAATGTCACTGGTTTCAAGGCTGCCATGGGGCTGAGAAATAGGGGTGAGACTAGGGCAAGTTAAAACACCAAGCTCATTATTCTTATGAGTCCGCCATTTTTCTTGAAAAATAAATGTGCCTCGGATTTGTGTAAGCCTTCAGTTAATTTTGAGAGTTCTGAAAAGCTTGACTTTGACCATTTTTGTCCATGTTCTGATTAGTTTCGGGGAGAAGCATGCTGTCAGAGTTCTCCACTCCACCATGGAGACACATTCCTCCTGCTCCTGTGCTTTCGCGCTTCCTTAATCGTTTCCTGGAGTCTTAGGGAGAGTGGGTCCCAACCCAACCCCCCAAAAATTGTGAGGATTTCAGAGCCTGCTTTTTGCAGATCCCATAGTTATGAAACCTCAGGATGAGCCCTCTGTTTCCCCAGGACCACAGTTTTGGGGGTATGGCTTTGCAAGCCTCAGCTGCCCGGCAGGACTGCAGTTGGTTGGACAAAACGTGAGGTCCCAAGTTTTTGTGCCATCAATAAGGTGGTCCATGAAACTGGCACTCCTGGTTTTCCTTTGTTTTTAGTGTCTACCTTGAAAGTGGGAAATGCCGTTTCCACACTGTCTCAGAACATACAGAACCATGGACAACTTTCTATAATTGTCATATCTGATTTCACATTCTATCTACAACCTGCATGTGGCAGGCAGGGCCACTCAGAGGCTGAGAGGACGAGTCTTCTTCTGTTTGTCAGGCTGTGGGCATATTATAATTTAAAAATGAAGAAATGCCTGCACAGACTTACTAAAATGTTCGTACATTTTTAATGTTTGTTTTATTTTTATTTTTTTAGATTTTATTTTTTATTGTTTTTGACAGAGACAGAGACAGAGAGAAGGAGGAGGGCCATTAACAGTCTCCATAGTTGACAGCATTAGTTTTCCATATAGTTTCACTCCACAGGTGGGCGTGGGCTATGCAGGGCAGGAACTGGGCCAGGAGCCTCCCACATAGGCCCCGGCAAGAACCGAACTGGGGGCACACCCCAGTTCAGCATGTGGGTCCGCATGGGCCGGGCCCAGGATTCGATCCTCAGTCCCCGGGGCTGCAAAGCAAGAGCTCAACTTGCTGAGCCATCCCATCTTCCCCTAAATGTTTATTTTTAACCAACCAATAAATATGGAGATAATGTAATCTTATTTGTCAATAATAGGAAAGTCTATACTTGAGGCCCTTCATGAATGTAAGGCCCAGGCCATATAGTTCCTGGTTTTCCAAGTAATAATAAGACCCTTCCTTTCTGTCCTATTGGGGTTCCTTGCTCCCCATGGGAGGAAGCGAGTGGGTGGGAATTCAGATAAATCAACTTCAAGTTCCCTTTTGCCAGGACAGTCACTGCAGCTCAATAGATCAGAGTGGTGGCTCCTCCTAGCAAACCCAAGAAGCGGGGATAAGTGCATCTTCCCCCATCCACGGTTGTATCTCTGCCCCTGTCAACAGCCCCTTGCCTCTCCTGGCTTCCCTGGGGAAAGAAAAAGTCACTCCCAGTGCTACCCTAGAGATCTGCACCATGCCTTCCCTGTCTGGCCAGAGAACTAGTACAGACCAGTTGAGAACAAGCAAACTAGAAGTGCTACTTTGTCTAAATAACTCATTCCCTTGTATCACACAAACAAAAGAGCCCTCCTGACCTAGGTCTTAAGAAGAAAGGGTTTCTTGTGGACCCTTCCTCTCTCTCAACCCATGTTCAAGCTTCAGACTTTAGCCAAAGGCTAAGAGAAGTTTTCCTCTGTCCAGGTTTTAGCAAATCCAAAGTGTGGAGGAACTGTCTCTGATTTCAAGAATGGAGTGATTATGTGTGCTGGAGCCAATTTTCTCACAAGTTAGGATAAAGCAAGCACGCCTCACCATAGCAAGGATCAATTTTTCTCCCAAGTACATAATCTGGTTTCATAATAAGAGAACATATATTGCCCCTAATGTTAAGTTTTGGGGTTTTTTTTATTGTTTTTCACAGAGAGAGAGGGAGCGAGAGAGATATAGAGACAGAGAGAGAACTGAGCTGGGGAAACTCCCCAGTTCAGCATATGGTTCCGCACGGGCCTGGGCCGGGATTCGTTCCTAGGTCCCCAGCACTGCAAAGCAAGCGCTTAACCCACTGAGCCATCCCGGCTTCCCCGCTAATGTTAAGATTTTGACACTATTTCTTGCAAACTGATCATCTTAACATGACTGCTAAGGAACACTTGACTTCTTCCCGAACCTACATTAGCTCCACTAGGTCACTCAGCCCCTCTCAGACCAGATACAAACTCTGAATTCTGATCCACAACCCTCTCCCCTGACAAAGGAAAAGGAGCGATCTCAGTACTTCTTAATACATATCATAGTTCACATTCTAACGCATATCGGATGGCCTCCGTTATTGCTATAAAATACTACAATCCTATGTGAACACGAGAGGGTACATGCAGAGGTCACACAACATAGGTAACAAGAAGAGCACATGGGGGTACTAGGGTGCACATGTTCTTCTGCCACTCCACTTCAAGCTCCCTGTGAATTATCCTGATGACCTAAGTAAAAGTCTGCCAACTACAGTATAAAGCAGGGCATTTTAGCACAACCACACTTTCAAAGTGTGAAAATATTGCCTTGGATTACCAATGAAATTTGCACTAAGCATTCTGTTCCTCACTTGAACCCTGAGTCTCACCCCATTCCTAACACTGAGGGCCAAACCCCAGTACCTGCCCCACCCCTAGGAATCGTCTCCTCTGATCCTCTGGCCCTGACCCATGCTGGATGGATTCGCCTACCGATTCCCACTAGGACCTAGGTCGGCCTCTAGACACACCTCGCCTAATTCTGGTTGGACTCCATTCAGACCCACTTAGCCACACCCGGTCCCAGGCCCGGAAAGCTCCTGCTTGACCCTGCCTGTGGGGTGCTGAGTGTCTAGACCTGCTCATCTGGGTACAGCTACTAGACTAAATCATTTGCCATCACCACTTTCTGCAGCCAAGCTCTGGAATGGCTAGCCAGCCAAGTCCACAGAGCACTGCCCCCTAGAGGAGGGACAGGGACCAAAGACACTCAGTTCACCAGCTCCATCCCCTTTTTCAGCCAACATAGTGATTAGACATTTATATTCCTCACAGAGTGGTAACCCCAATAAGTCTACTACTCATCTGGCGCTGTACATAGTTATTACAATATTATTGACCATATTTCCTATACTATACTTCTTATCTCATGGCTATTTTCTAATTATAGTTGACATTCAATATTATTTCATTTTATTTAGTTATTATTTTATTTAGTTTCAGGTGTACAGTGTAGTGGTTAGACATTTATATAGTTTATGAAGTGATCCCCCCAGTAAGTGCAGCACCCACCTGGCACTACACGTAGTTTTTACATTATTGACTATATTCCCCGTGCTGTACCTTACATCCCTGTGATTATTCTGTAACTACCAATTTGTACTTCTTAATCGCTTCACCTCTCTCACCCAGCCCCACAAACCCACTCCCTTCTGGTAACTATCAGTCTGTTCTTTGTATCTATGAGTCTATTTCTGTTTTGATTGTTCATTTATTCTGTTCTTTAGATTCCACATATAAGTGAGATCATATGGTATTTGTCTTTCTCAGTCTGATTTATTTCACTCAACATAATACCCTCTAGGTCCAACAAATCTTACAATTTGTCACAAATACTAAGATTTCATTCTTTTTTATGACACAGTAATACTTCATTGTATATGTGTACCTCAATTTCTTTATCTAATCATCTATTGATGGGCATTTCAGTTATTTCCATATCTTGGCCATTGTAAATAGTGCTACAGTAAACATAGGAGTGCACCTATCTTTTCCTTTTTATTCTTAAAGATTTATTTTATTGTTTTTGATAGAGACAGAGACACAAAGAAACAGAGAGAAGAAGGAGAGCCCAGAGCAGTCTCCATAGTTGTACATCATCAGTTTTTGACATGGTTTCATTCCACACAGGTGGGCAGGGGCCTCACAGGGTGGGAACTGAACTGGGGGCCTCCGCATGGGAAGCACACCCCAATTCAGCATATGAGTTTGCACAAACCAGGGCCAGGATTTGATCCTCAGGTCCCAGGGCTACAAAGTGAGTGCTTAACCCACTGAGCCATCCCAGCTTCCCTCATATCTTTTCAAATTAGTGTTTTTTATTTCTTTGGATAAATACCCAGGAATGGAATTTCTGGGTCATAAGGTAGTTTTATTTTTTTATTTTTTGAGGAACCTCCATACCATTTTCCGTAGTGGCTACACTAATTTGCAGTCCCACCAACAGTGCACAAGGCTTCCCTTTTCTCCACATCTTCACCAACACTTGTTTGTTGAATTGTTGATGATGGCCATTTTTACAGGTATGAGGTAGCATCTCACTGAGGTTTTTATTTGCATTTCTCTGATGATTAGTGACATGGAGTATCTTTTCATATGTCTATTAGCCATCTGTATGTCCTCTTTGGAGAAATGTCTATTCAGGTCCTCCACCGATTTTTTAATTGAATTGTTTCGTTGGTTGGTTGATATTGAGTTGTATGAGTTTTTTACAAATTTTGGATATTAAGCCCTTATCAGGTGTAGCATTGGCAAATATCTTCTCCCATTCACTAGGGTGTCTTTTTTCATTTTGTTGATAGTTTCCTTTGCTGTACAAAAATATTTTTAGTCTGATGGGGTCTCATTTGTTTATTTTTTTTCTTTTGTCTCTCTTGCCCAAGGAGATACATCAGTAAAAAATATTACTAAGAGTAATGCCTGAGGGTTTACTTTCTATATTTTCTTCTAGGAGTATTAAGGCTTCAGGTCTTACATTTAAGTCTTTAACTCATTTTTAGTTTATCCTGGTATATGATGTTAGAAAGTAATCTAGTTTTATTCTTTTTGCACGTATCTGTCCAGTTTTCCCAGCACCATTTATCAAATAGACTATCTTTATCCCAGTGTATATTCTTGCTTCATTTATCACATATTAAATGGCCACATAGGCGTGGGTTTATTTCTGGGCTCTCTATTCTGTTTCATTGATCTATGTGTCTGTTTTTATGCCAATACCATGCTGTTTTGATTACTCTGGCCTTGTAGTATAGTTTGATATCAGATAGCATGATACCTCCAACTTTGTTCTTCTTTCTCAAAAGAAAGAGTCTTTTATGACTTCATGTGTTAGGATTATTTGTTCTAGTTCAGTGAAAAATGCCATTGGTATTTTGATAGGGATTATATTGAATCTATAGATTGCTTTCAGTAGTGTGGACACTTTAACTATATTATTCTTCCTATCCTTGAGCATTTATTTGTATCTTTAAATTCTCTCTTCAATGTCTTACAATTTTCTAAGTATAGGTCTTTTACTTCCTTGGTTAAATTTATTTCTAGGTTTGTTTTTTTTTTAAGATTTATTTTTATTGTTTTTGACAGAGAGACACAGAGATACAGAGACAGAGATAGAAAGAAGGGGGAGGGCCCAGAACAGTCTCCATAGTTTCACATCATTGGTTTTTCCACATAGTTTCATTCCACAGGTGGGCAAGGGGCTGCACAGGGCAGGAACTGGGCCAGGGTCTCACCCTGGTGAGAACTGAACTGGGGCGACTCCCCAGTTCAGCATATGGGTCCACATGAGCCAAGCCCAGGATTTGATCCTCAGTCCCCAGGGCTGCAAAGTGAGCGTTTAACCCACTGAGCCATCCCGGCTTACCCTCTAGGTATATTTTGATACAATTATAAATGAGATTTTCTTAATTTCTCTTTCTAATAGTTTGTTATTGGTATATAAAATGCAAATGATTTTTAAATATTGATTTTGCATCCTGCTATTTGAATTTATTTATCAGTACCAGTAGTTTTTTGGTGAAAACTTTGGGGACCTCAATATATGGTATCATGTTATTGGCAAATGATGACAGTTTTACTTCTTCTTTCCCCATTTGGCTGTCTTTTAGTTGTGATTCTTGTCTAATTGCTGTGGTTTGGCCTTCCAATACTATGATGAATAAAAGTGATGAAAATGGATATCTTTGTCTTGTTCCTGATCTTAAGGAGAATGCTTTTAGCTTTTCCCCACTGAGTATAATATTAGCTGTAGATTTACCATATATGGCTTTTATTTTATTGAGATATGGTACTTCTGTTCCAATTTTGCTGAGAGTTTTTATCATAAATGCATGCTGGGTTTTGTCAAGGCTTTTTCTGCATCTATTGATATTGATATGATCATATGATACGAAATCTCAGACTATTGTAATTTTCCTCTTGTATAATGCCAAGTTGCTGGTATTTTTCTCTCTAAATAAAATTTGTTTTCTCTAAATAAAATGTTCTTGGCCACTGTGCAGCTGGTACGAAGACTTTAAGACTGTCTATGACCAGCTTCTCCCAAGACTCTGAGGGAGGCTTCAGCCGAAAGAGAAACCAGCACTTAATCACCTGGGAACTTCCCGCTAAGATACCTGTGACCCCACAGTCTGGGCTCTGAGACTTCCCTGCCTTTATGTCAGTCTCTGGCCTGGTCCTGAAGCCTTGGGGGTACTGTCCTGGGCTGTGAGGACACCTAGGGTCACCCTCTTTGTCTTACCCCTTTCTCCTTAGATCACACAAATGTGGGAGCAAAAGGAGACCTCAAAAACTGTGTGAGGGGAAAGCCGAGATGGCTCAGTGGGTTAAGTGCTCACTTTGAAGCCCCGAGGACCGAGGATCAAATCCCGGCCCCGGCCGGTGTGGACCCATATGCTGAACTGGGGAGCTCCCCCAGTTCAGTTCTCTCTCTCTCTCTCTCTCTCTCTCTCTCTCTCTCTCTCTCTCTCTCTCTCTCTCTTTCTCTCTGTCAAAAACAATAAAACTCAGCCTTTAAAAAAAAACAAACAACTGTGTGAGGCCCATTCAGTTGCTCCTCATCTTCCCACTTTGCAGATAAAAAATTGAGCCCAGAAAGTAAAAAGATACCCAAAGAAGCAAAGCAAGTTATAATAATAGCAGAACTAACTCTAGGACTCGAATCTTTTGACTCTTCTCCACTCTGTCTTGTTTCCCCTTCTTTTCTTATGTTTCTGGGGCCTGGAAGCCGTGGGTTTGATAACAAATGCCAGTCCATTTATTTAAAAAAAAATACCTTTCTTCTGAGTGCCTTCTGACCAATCCTTGTGACCATCAGCCTTACCCCGGATACTCTGCTTGGCTTCCATCTGGGGCAAAATTCTGGGGATGTGCCAGCGAATCCAATCAGAATTCCCAACTTGCAGAAGCTGAGGACTCACAGGGCCAGGATGGACCCCATGAGTCAGCTCTGCCTGGTCATTTGGCCCATGACTCTGTAATCTGAGAGGCCGTCCTTCCTCCTTCCCATTTCCCACTCCTCTCTGAGAGGACAACACACCCCACCCTCTTCAGCTGGGCAGAGAACCCCAGAACTCAGGACACACCAGCACCCCTGCTCCTTCAAAGGTTCCTTTGTCCAACATGAAAGCGCCCTGGGGCTGTGGGACCTGGACCCTCGGGGGACTCCCTACCGGCTCTCCACCCTCTCAGAGGACAGAGCCAAGGAAGAGGCAGGGGTGGAGCCCTCAGTCAGGGGAGGGGAGGCGGAGTCTGCAGCGCTGGGCAAAGGGAAGCACCACTCAGCTGGTCTGCGTGATGCCCTGGTCCCGGTCCTGCAGCCACTGCCTGTGCACCGATGGCTCTTCTGAGCTGCTGGCAGCCCTTGTGACAGCCACACTGACTGCAAGAGCAGTCGCAAGAGGGGAAGCAAGGGAAGGGAGCTCTCTGGCCAGAGAGAGGGGCTTCCGGGGGCCTCCGGGAAGGCGGCACTGCTGCGGCCCCTGGTGCCAACTTCCAGCTCTACCCACCTGGCTGCAGGATCATCTGCCTGCATCTGAACCCCCACCTGGAGAAGTTCCTGACCGAGAACCTGGCTGAGAACTAGCATCTCCGATACGGAAGGTTTGTGGCGGCTCCCGGAGAGGACATGACACAACTGGCTGATGGTGCCATGGATGTGGTGGCAGCGCACCAGTGCTGTGCCTGTGAGGAGCCCGAGCAGGGTCCTGCAGGAGGTGCCAAGAGCTGAGATCGGTGAGCAGATGGGAAGGGTGTGGGCAAGGGGCACGTGAATGCAGCATCGGCCACCCCCGTGTCAGGCACCCAGGAGGCAGAAGCTGGTGCCCCAGCCCGTTAGACACCCACCCGCCCCCATCTGCTCGTGAACAGGAAATGTTCCCAGGGCCTTGACGGGACAGAAAAGGGTGTTGTGGAGAGCCACCTTGTGAGGGGACAGGGAGGAGGACACCCAAGGAAGTGACGTTTACATTGAAATCTGAGAAACAAAGCCAAGTGTGGAGAGAGTGGGGAAAACAAAGGAGAGTTTCAGGTAGAGAGATGACGGGAAGTCAAATCCGTAGATTTTGAACTGGGAGACGACACGGAGTGCAGGGTGGTTTCCAGGTTTCTGGCATGAGCAGCAATTGGAGGGAGTGAGGGAGGGTAGAGGAAAGTGCTATTTGCTGAGATGACAGCTATTTGGGGCTCGTTAGGTCTGAGGTGCCACTGAGACAGCCAGGTAGAATCGCCAGAGGCCACTGGAAGTGGGAAAAGCCGTAGCCTAGAGCTACAGATGTGGACGTCAGCAACTTGTAGCTGGTGTGCACGAGACCCCCTCAGGAGATGACAGGGTGGAGCGTGGGGTGTGTGCATCTCAGGACAGAGCTCAGGTGCACACCTCTGTCTACAATGGGGTCTCCGCTCCTGTTTCTCCAACTCCCCATCTGTCTGCCCTCAGCTATGCTGTCCTTCTGGTCACCCTTTAAATAAAGATCTCACCGCCTCAGTCAGGGAAGGCGCTTCACATGCACTTTGCGTGGAAGGGTAGGAGCCAGGGGATCAGAAAAAGTCAGAAGCAGCCGTGTGTTCCGCAAACCCTCACACCGGCAGCTCCCACTTCACTGTGAGGTCGGGCCGAGCTGGGTCAGCAGGTGGGGGTGAGGTGGGAAGGGTGTGGAAGGAGCAGATAAGTGACTTTAGTTCACTCTGTCTGGCAGGGGGGTGTGTTCTTTTGCAGGGAGCACGTGGCTGAGCCGCGTGGAAGCTGGGCCTTCCTGTGGCAGCAGGTGTTAGAGCACACCTGGAAGCACAGTGGAGACAGCTGCCGCCTCACCAGAGACCTGGAAAGACCTTGAGCATGCCCAGTTCTCTGAACTCCAAAGAGCGACAACCTTCTACCTTCAGGTGGTTACCGAGCAGACCCCGCATCATGGGAAAGACCATGGACTGACCCTTCCCCAAGTCCTCCCTCCAGCCAGAACAGGACCACCTACCCACCAAGTCTGCCTTCTATGGAGCGGGATCCAAGCAGAGAGAAGCCATCCCCCCACCGGCCCCTATACCTCCTTCCCCCACCTCTGCCATGGTAGCCTCTAACCTCAGTCAGTCCTTCCTTCCTTCCTTCCTTCCTTCTTTCCTTCCTTCCTTCCTTCCTTCCTGTGAAAAAGCTCTATTCCTATCCTGACCACAGGGAGGACAGTTATGCCCTGTCATATGTTTAACTGCCAACTCCTAGACTGGGCATCCTAATTTTTGCCCACCGGCCACAGGACAGCTCCCCATCGCTTTCTCTCGTTCCCATGGTAACGTGTCCCAACCCCCTTTCTGAGAGTACACCCGTGCCTCCAGGGCCTGGTCATGAAAGTCAGGATCCAGGCATTGCTGCCAGGCGCCCTGCCCCTCCCCGCACTACCACCTCCGACCTGAGCTGTGGGAGTAGAGAATCCAGCCCCTCCAGGGAACTTCGGGCCTGAGGGAGCAGGACTCAGCAAAGAGGTCAGAGGTTTGTCCTCAAATGTTACTTTAATAAATAGACAAAATCTACTAGACTGCTGCAGCCAACTAAGGTCAGAGGAGCGGGGAAACTAGGGCGGGAAGAGCCCCTGAGTCAGCGACACAAACTCCTCCCCAACCCTCAGGGCTAAGGCACTTTCGGGGACACAGGTCCTCGGGGTCCTGTTACACAGGGTGCATGGGAGAGGGAGGGATTCGCGCTCCTCTGCCCACTTTTGCATCAGGACATTGCTGCCTTCCCCCCCTACCCCACGACCCCATCCCTCGTCTCACAGCCTTCTAAGCGGAAGCTTGGGGGTGCTCCTCCTGAGGGAAGAGGTCTATGCCCCTGAGGAAAAAGGTCCTATCCAATCCTGCCACTCTACCCTCCTCATCCCAAGGAGCCATCTCTGGGGCCGAGGGGACCACGGCCAGGCTGGGACACAGGAAGCTAGGTGGTGACCAGCCCAGGGTGCCCGTCGGAGCCCGGCCCAGGGTGCCCGTCAGCCACCAGGATGGGGTGTGCGTCAGGGTCCTCCCGCCGGGGGCTGCCCCAGTTGCTCCGCAGGATGGTGCCTGTCTTCTCCTCCTTGAACTGCTGCCGGTCTTCTCGCGGGATCTTCACAGCATGGTACTGGGGCACCGTGGCCTCGGGGTACCGTGCTCGCTTGAAGAATCCCATCTGGAAGAACACCAGGCCAGACGTGAGAAGCTGTCAGGACAGAGGTGCCGGGCTCCTGGCCTCCACCACCCCTGGGACAGAGGAGGCCAGCAGAGGAGACGGGCTGGACAGTCTTGTGCAGCAAACAGCCCCCACAGGTGCCACTCTCAGGGCTGGGCCCCAGGATCTCGTTTACAACAGAAAGCCCAGAAGGGGCCCAAGGTGCAGCACCAAGGACCTCTCCCTTGGCACCTGAAAGAGGGGGTTGAAAGGGGCACATCAGGACCTCTGAGCCCAAAGGTTCCCACCCGGCCAAGGTTTCTAAGAAACCTCATAGCGTCCCCCAGAGCACAATGAGCTCTGAGGAAAAGCATGGCTTCCTAAAGCGCTGCCAACTCGGGAATGACTCTTCTCAGGCCTCATACACATTCACGGTGTGTATTCACACACTGGGCAGCAGCCCCCTTGAGGCAGAGCCTGCTCTCCGCTAATATGGCGGCCTAGCCCCTTCTGAAACCATGAGCATGCTGGCCAAGGTGGAAGTGTGCTCCTTACACACTCACACTCAAACTGCCCGAGACTCCTACATGCTCAGACTGAATGGCATCTCCTTGCAGATGTCTCTGCACACTCATGCCCAAGAAAAGACATGCTTGGCACCGCCCTGCAGTCCACATGCTCACACTCCAGGAACCCATCCAATCCTCTGTGCATGCCCCAGGCTGTGTGTACTCACCCTAAAACCTCCCCCTATAATCACCTTCCTCCCCAGTTCCTAGGACACACCCCACCCTCATGCAGTCTCAACTCTTTAGCCTGAACATTCCTGGTCCCCTGAATGCTGGGTGCACTACTAACACTCACACACACACATACATAACCACACACACACGCACACACATGCACACACACAATTACCCCACAGTCCCTGGACCCCCAGATTCCACAGCCCAGGGTTGCACAGCCAGACGGGCCCGGTGATAGTTGGTGGGAAAAGATGAGTTCGGGCTGCTCCGACGGAAGAAGCCACACTGGGATGTCAAGGGAGGTGGGGAGCAATTGAGGGGGAGATGGGACAACTGAGGAAGGATGGGGCCTATCTCTGCTCTGTTCCCCTTCTGTGGGAGCAGGGAGCAAGGATCCTGGAACCAGTTTCACAAAGGCTTCGATCTTCCCCAAGAACGACCCGTTTCCCAACAGTTTGGATATTACTGCAAGGCCTGGTCCACTGATGACACACATCTGTCAAAGGGTGTGCTTGCTCCGTGTCAGGCCGTGGCAGGAAGGGGTGGGAGGGAGTTCTCCACAGAGTCCAAAGGACAGAGCCCAGATGTGGCATGCGGTTCAGGGCACGCCTGCTCGTGAGGGATGTGATCTCCTGCACTGACGTGTGCACATGCTTTTATGCCCCAGACGTGAATGTGATTCTGTCTACACTCTGTGGGCACAAAGACGGTTCCGTGGAGAGCCTGGTATGTAGAGGCTCCAAGTTCAGTACTAGAGGTAGCTCACGCTTTTGGTCTTTGTGGCCACCATTTCCTTCCCATTCTTACCTGCCACACTCTCATTAAATCAGACCACACTTCCCTGTCCCCATGACTCAGCCTCCCATGGTCCTTCGGGAAGGCCCAGACGCCGCCCTCCTCACCGGCCACATTCAGATCTTACTGCCTCACCTTCTCCTAAGGCCGGCTCAAGGGCCCCCCTGCTCCAAAGCTCTCCCTCCTCTGAACTCCCACTGCACTTTCTTCGCTTCATGCCTCCTGCCTTGTTCTTGACTACAAGGCTCCCCTGTCCTACTACTATCAAATCTCTGCAGACAAGATCTGCATCTGACTTTTACTTACATGTGGAATCTAAAAACCAAAACACATGGGGAAGCCGGGATGGCTCAGTGGGTTAAGAGCTCACTTTGCAGCGCCGAGGACTGGGGATCAAATCCCAGCCCCGGCC